>JACXGK010000108.1:0-82313 GCA_016801125.1 Novumbra hubbsi | reverse complement strand
GTTGGCCCAAAACAGCCCCCCCCCCTCCCCCAAAGAATCCTAAAATGAAGCCAAGATGTTTGTATATTCCTGCTTCGCGTTGGAGGGAAGTAATAACAAGGTATACGCATAGAGCTGTTGTTCCTTCCTCTGGTTAAGTGACACTTGGCTTCGTTCATGGTGATTGCACCGTGTAAATATTTAAATGCATTTGTCTCCCGGTAACCTAACATAGCGGACGTTCTGCTGAGACGTAGATCGGGGTTGTTATGCATTACGCTGGGCAACAGCACTCACCAAACTTGGCAAGGCAAGAGATCGACTGCATTGCTCAGGCCACACAAAATATAGTGAGCTAAATTGATTTAATTTAGTTGGTGTTGCTTTGTGAAGTCGTTGCCCTGGAAGTCCAATGCTGTGTCCACCTTCATTACTCCGCAATCGATCATCATCTGGGAGGCAACTTCTTTGAAAATGACTAGGCTGTGGTTTACATCCTCTTAAAGATCTCAGCCAAAACAATAGTGAAAGAAAACTGTTTGTAAAGTGGAACAAGAAAAAGCGTTATGCTATTTTAATAGTATTAATAAAACAAATGTTCAAGGATTTTCAGACACAACAGTTACCAGTAAGGCAAGTCATGACAACACTGCTGCTTTAACGAACTAATCATTTTACATATTTTACATGCTTTCAGGCCAGAAGCAATGGGAATCTTCAAAGCAAAGAGTGCAGCACTACCATGTAATGACATATTTCCCTTACATAAGTCTAATAATACATAATAAAAGCATTGCAATCATTGCTACATAAAAACGGTGTTAACAGATTTGTGTTTTGGAATGTAAAGCAATGGCATGAAGTATTTATAACTGCCTTATTACACTAAGGGTTTTTGAACCTGTTAGTCAGGCATGCTAAGATGCTCTCCAACACAAGTGCTATTATACACTGGCCAGCAAACGGTGTGAATGCTGGCACATTAAAGAGACGCTAGCATGTTTGCTCCAAGTTTTGAGGCGGTTTCTATGGTAACAATCTTTCCATTTTCTTTGACAATAAACGCATTCCTCCAGTAATAACTGACAGTTTTGATTTCATACCAGTCTTTATTATGAGTGGACACTGGCGCCAATGTATGTGGGCTAATACAAAAGTGCATGGTGCATCAATACAGAATAAAGACAGAGGGATGCATTAAAGCAATCTTGGCATCTGGTTTAGTCGACAGTCATGGAAAAAACAAAATACATGTTAAAGCTAAATTATCTCAATTCCTCCCCAAAAAATGAAAGGTATCTTTCGGTCCTAACATAACTCGCATAAACGCAGCTCAGGTACAAAGCGGCAAGACACTGAATTAAGAGGGTGGATACACAAAAACAACCGGGGCCCCCTATCTATGGCTCCTGGTCTGACACGTGCAAGCACTTCCTTAGAGGCTCAACCGAGAAGCTTAGCGTCCCTAACTTTGCGCGTATTCCCCATGACTGATGATGACCTGGCTACAGCGGAAACAATCATCCCTGTTTACCGCCATGCTATCGTCCCACCTCATCCATCAGAGTTGTCCTCATCGAGCCATATGGCCACCTCATTGACCAGGACAGATCCTCCTGATGGTGCCCTTAAACCAATGTTCATTTATCATCATGTTGGTTCGTTTGTGGTTTAATCTTCTGGGAAAGGGGGAGAAAAAAAACCCAGGCCACCTACGTCAGTGGTTCGACAGGTGCCGTGCGTGAGTCTCGCCCAGCAGATGTTAATGATTTAGCCGGTTTTGCCAGACCAAAGCACATTGCCTCGTCAGCCGCGCTGTGGCCTAACGGAGGACCCAAGTGGTTGTCATTGAAGGGAATGGCTCATCGCTAACGGCCAACTGTGGTCTTCAATGGGAAAATGCTTCATACTCAACAGATTAAGTGCACCAAAGATCAACAGCGGTAGCTCTTTCCAATAGCAATACAATGGTACAAATTAGGATGCGGGACACTTTCAAATGGCACAACATGGCGAATGGAAATAAAATAGCTTTGCGATCACTGTCACCAAGGAACCACTTGGTTATATGTCTATTCTAAGAGTTATCCTTGAATTTCTGCGCAGGGCAATGAACTAAGTAAATCTTCCGTGTATGGTCCCCTATGGGTAAAACATTCCCTTTCATTCCCTGATGGGCAAGATAAGAAATCGTCAGAAATCAAAGGGAGTGTATTTTCTTTAGATCCACAGGCCCCAGATAACCCATCAGCGATGGTAGTGAACAGACACACCAGGATAGGACAAAGGGGAAGTTGAAAGAATAACCCGTTGTGATTTGTCAGATGGGGCAGACTTATCATTTGTACTGATAAACAGGCCAGACGCCACTGGTGTAAATGAGCCTTACATAAGAGTGGGAGTGCAGCTACATGAATTCAAAAGGAGGAAACATTACTATGGCTGTCCGCTGCTGAGCTGCGATGGCGAAGCCATTTTGATTTTTCTCTGAGGCAATGGGAAGGGAGTTCCTTTCACGGCTATTTTTTCCTTCACTTTCTTTCATTACAGCAGTAGAATTCACAGATCTAAAGTGTTTAAACATATTTACTCAACTTTGCCAAGTCTGTTTAGCAGACAAAGACACGAATTACAATTAGCGGAGTGCTGGGCAACCCTTGCTATGGGGCAGGAAATATTTCATTCCAGATGGCAGTTTGGCTGTCTCGATCAAAACACACCTGTTCCATTGAATTCACTTTCTCACTTTTTAATACATATCTTTCATCCCAGCTGTCTGGCTCTGCTGTAAAAAGAAGAAGTGTGTTGCTTTACAAAAGCACAGATGAATAATTATACATTAACTGCATTATAAACAGCACACCCGAACCCACTAAACACCACAGAATTATTTTATAATAAAGCATATATATATATATAAATATATATGCTTTATTATTATATCAGTTTCATAACTTAATATTTGTCTTTAAATGCCCCAATCTGATCCACCGTGGAATCTATATCTCCCAAAGACAGGCATCAATACACATGCATTAGCATGCACTGTCGCAGATCTGAGGCAATGTGGTCACTTGACATTCAAAGAGAGAGATCATTATTGATTATGATGAGGATGGTTTGGCACCCCCGCGCTTGTAGAAGCTACTGTACATACGGGATCGTCTGGCCACACTCAACTGTCCATACAGCCCCCCCCCCCCCATTACGTGCTAACTAGTGGTTCAGGCACCTACACTGAGGACTCTGTATGGAGAATCCATCTGCAGAGACAAGCATTTATCTTAATGGTGTACTACATACTCACTGCTGAAAGGCCGCTTCCTTGTGAAGACAGAATAGGCTATGTTTAATACTACAGATCTGAACCATACCCCGTTATAAGTCCTTTACTGTAAATACCAAGCTATCATTAATCCAATCTTATCTAAAGGGAAAATGTTAGACTTGTCAGTCAATAGAGATACACTTTCCTGAAGTATGAAGTAGCCTACAGCCTTTCAGAAATGTCTCTTTTTGAAAGACTTACTGACAGTTCACCTTTAACATGAATACATTCATGCAATTTATTTTTCTGGCTACAGAGGAAACACAATTATTTGGACTTTGTGATCTGACTTCTAAGATTTGGGATTTCCCTGGGGAACTAATTAAAGTGATTGGAATCCAGTGTTTTCATTGAACAGGATGCCGCTCCCGAGAGAGAGAGAGAGAGAGAGAGAGAGAGAGAGAGAGAGAGAGAGAGAAAGAGAGAGAGATGTGCCTGCGTGTCCAATCACTTAATGGTGAATTGTACAATCAAGCATCATATCCATGCATATGTATGCATTTTGTCATGTAGCTAAATAATATGAATAGCTTTTTCCAATAATCTTATATGGAAAATGCATTGCACAAGGAACACTTTAGGCCATACCCATTCACAATGTGCCGTTTCAAAACAACGTCATATCACTTGCACATATATGCATAGGATGGTTTTACAGCGTGTGAAAACGGCAAGCATTCAATAGTCTTAAATAATTCTCAGAATAATTCAGAATTCACGGGCTATCATTGGCCCGATTTTTAACCGTTTCTTTGGCATGTACATATATCACTTTGTCTCTCCTCCTGTATGATGCCGCTGACCTTTTCACCCTGAAAGCACTGCAATTTCTGCCGTGTGCCTCGTATGCATATTCCGCCATCCGAGAGAGTGTGTCGTTCGGCGAGGGAGGGGAGGAAGGAAAGACCGTGCACTTTTTCTTGTTCCCCCGCCGATCAATAAAAGAGGCTCTGAAGTGAGCACATTGACAAACCTGTTATGTACCACCAGTTCTAATGGGTTCTCATGCAAGGCACATTCATCAGGCGGTGCGACGCTGCAGCCTGCAGGCACACAGCCGCTGTGGCATTTGGTAGCCATGCCCTCTAATTACTTTGCAGTGACAGGCGGGAGAGCAACGCTCAACGCGCCTCACCGCCGTCGCCGTGTGATGTTTGTTTACCAAAGGTTCTCGTCTACCAGCGAGACAGTCAAGTGGGAGGCAGGGAACGGCGCGACGGTGTCACTCTGACACGCCGCGAAGACTCTCGTCGCCTCGCACTCCTAAATAAGTCGGGACTCATTTAAATGACCCCCTACACCCACCCTGAGGAGGCCCCTGTGAAGAAAAGGCTCTCAACAATTTGACGCATCCGTGTGGCTTCACCTTCACATACACACACGCGTGTTCCTCATCGAGAGAGATGTGCAGCATGACCATTCGTCTTAAATATATCAGGGAATTCATTTACGACTGAGTGTATGAGGTAGAATATTAGAATTTTTTTTAAATAAAGTCCTACAACTAGCCATATCAGCTAAATATGTTTAGATCTGAATGTAGTCCAGCCAGCTATTCCAACTTGTATTAATCATGGTTGAATAACAACGACCTCTAGGGGACCAGCATTGATTGGGTTAGTCATTCTCTCTGACTTTAAAATCAAAGCATTTTGTTCAGGCCCTGTGGTGAAAATTGTTGAATGGCAGGAAACTTGCAGTAAAGAAAGAAAAAGAAAATATTTAGTAAATTGTGGAGAATTGCTTGCAATTTAATTTTTCTTTGTGCTGTTAAGATTGGAACCGAATGCATGATTTGTACAAAGGCTCTGTCAGAGATTAAAATGCTTAAAAAAGACAATGGCATTCAACCATGTTTTATGGATTTAAATGTTATTGAGTGAATTACCACTTTGTGAACTGTAGACGACAAATGATCATTAACCAAACAACACTTTGGACATAAGTTTAAAAGCAAACCTGTACCAACGTACAAAAGAATTGGTTCTAAATGCATCTGGATCTAAATGGCCATCTCTGCCATCTTCAATAAAGTCTCCTAAGTAAACGCCAACACATTGCTTTCTGAAATGGGTCCAGGTCACAGCTCAGTAAACGCTCTACATAGTTAATGAGTCACACAAGCTGCTGATTCAAGGTGAAGTTTGCTAATGCCACATTGTACGCTTTCTCAAAGATACCATCTTGACAATTGTGCCATCTTTGCTTTGTAGAATTGAAATAAAACAGCACCCAAGGGCAAATTCCAAGCTGCATTAGATACAGAAAGTCCTCAACTTTCAGTCATATTTAGCCACTGAATGCTCAGGAACTGTCAATAGACATTATATTGCATTTCAATTGTCCTGAGATACATTTCAGACAACGCCTATAAGACAAACATGTCCTTCAAACTAAAAGCATGTGTAGAAGCTGCGGGTTTCAGTTAAATGTTGAAATTGCGTGTTTTAACATATGCAGGTCTTAAATGCAAGGGGTTTGCCAACTGCAGTATTACCTTTACTTTGAATGGCTCCATTCTGACATGTGGCCGCTTTATGTGTTGTGAACAGTCTCTGCCACAGCATGCATTGTCCCCAAATGACAGAACACCAGGAATGATTATGACTAGAATAAAGGGGATTTGAACACTGTTAAAATGTACCATTTTATTTACAATTCATTTCTATTAATTTGACAGAAATCCAGATTATGTTTCTTCATTTTAATAAGAGGCATTTTTCAAAAGACCATGCTTGAGGACCTGACGGAGCGGAATTTCAGCACGTATGTTACTTTGATCTAATACAACAGAACCGTAGATATCGCGGGAACCGTGGATCAATTATTTTGTCTGAATTTTAAATGGCATGATTACTTACAATTTCCTCCTGATCCTGCCCTACTGCATTTAACCTGCATCTTAAAAATATGTTCCCATTCCCCCTCAGTACGAGATGAGATACAGTATGGAAAGTGCAACATGTACTATCTCCGCAGCATTTATATGGAGACAAATAAACATTGGATTCTTGTATAATCCAATCTGTTGTCCCATAAATTACCAAGACTCTGGAAATGCTTGTCTTACGCATCACTTCGCGGTTTGCCCACATACAAGACAGTACTCAATACAGAGAAATTGCTGACTCTATGGTTGCCATAACTTGATTTAAACTCATCTCTGAATGCTAAAAACTCTTAACCTCTCGACAAGGCGGTGTTGCACTGAGGCCAATATTAGGTCCTCTGCTTCACTATGTGATATTCCCCCACTAATGCTCTCACTGCAGCAACAACAAACTTCCATTCCATCAGTGTATAGAACTCCGGGTTACAGTAAACGGTACTCTATGACCTTGCAGCTGCAAATCCATGCCCTAAGATATTCCACTAAGAGGCCATCTTGACAGGGGTATAAATGTTGTTGCGAGGCTGGGGCCGCTACAATATTGCAAGTGCAGATTTTGGCATGCTGTTGTACCATATGTTTGTCGGCTCTGTGTACAAAGCGTGACTGGTCTCTTTGATTACACTTTACACGTTGTTAACAATATACCCCGGGCATCTGTGTTTGGGTACGCCAGTTTACCATGCCTAAGTAATGTATCCAAGACATGGAGATCCAGCACCGCAATCCATTCACAAACAAGGCACCCATAACTCATACCAGACCTTCACGTTTTCCTTTGCCTTAATTGTTGCTCCTCATTATGTACTACCTGACACTATTACATTTTTTTAAAGAGCTAGTTAGCCAGTTACCTAATCAGAGGCACCAGGTATTCAAAAGTTATGCACACGTCAAGCACAAGCCTCACAGATCCACAAATTAACAAATGTGACAAACTGTCAGCATCACCGGCGGACATGTCATCACTACTACCATTGTCATCACCATAAGCCAACTAGTATTCTGGCATTGACTCATACAATACAAGGGTCAAGGAGGTGTATATTAAGGACATGTCCTTGGATGATTACTGTTAATGTATAGATATTAAAGATTGCATTGGTATGTCATTCACTGATCAAAGCTACACTTTAAAACATGTCATGCTGTTGTACCATATGTACACCCAATTCCGTATCAATGGCACGTATTTCGTCTCCTTCCCTCCGTGGATCCTGTCACACTTGAAAGTTTAATCAGCAAGCACCATAAACAGCAAACTCGTAAGGACAAACACTCTAGCCTAAATGAATAGTTTCACGCTTTCTTTGTGCTTAAGGTATTGTATTTTGAATGGAAGGTACAAATCTAATTAGATTACTTTTGATACGCACATGTCAGTGGCCCATCAAAATAATATTATTAGTGAAGTCATTTTGTTATCCTTCAGTCACTGTGTTACTGGAATATATGTCTTTCTCTCGATGGCAGTTTATCGAATAGCACAACTTCGTATCCTCCACTTCTTACCATCATGAGAAGCTGTAATTCTCTTTCAGTATCCGCAGCACGATCTCTCTCTCCTCAAAGAATCAAGCTAAGGCAACTTGCATACAAAATAGCTGACTCAATCTTCAAGCTGCATAATCAAGATAAGGAAGACGGGCACAGGAAACGGGAGATGCGAGATGCTAATGTGAAGCAAAGCTTCGGCGACAATAGCTATATGAAACTATGCAAGTATGTTTTACAACTGCTAGAGTTCTCCCGGAAAAATAATCGTTTTAGTTTTAAGTATGTTAAGTTAGGCGGCTCATATCAGCCATACAAAGTGAACGGTGACAGTGTCATGAAATCGAAAAAAACAATATAAGGCTTTCTATAATTATATATAATATACATTATGTTTTGTACATTGGTCATTGAACATTGAACATTATAGTATGGTTCTAATGTGCCAAATGCTAGTTGCGTGAGTAATACATGAGTATGGTTTTTCTTTAACTTTACAAAATGTGTAAGCCGAGCGCACAGAACACATCAGTTAAATATGTTGTCATGATATGTTTGCCTGTGTATCAGCAGAGCGTCTTGTCTAAGCAATCTTTATAAGTAAACCACCAGTTTCTCAACAAATGAATGTTGTGCAATTTGTACACACACCCATATTTATAGACATACTGTAACCAGTCTTGCACACAAATATTTACTAACAAACATGAGCTCTTACATTCAACATAAGGCTCCATGTAGACAAAGACTACACCCCTTGTCCCAAGTATGAGCACTGCTCCTATGGATTTTGTCTGTGCAGGCTTTAGTTCTTCCAGACGATTGTTTGGCAAACGGTATGAATCACGGGATATTAGCAAATATTTTTCTTAAAATTAAATTAAATAGCGCTTTAAAAATAATTTATAGTGTCACTTTTGTAAAGGGATGAATCCATATCATAACTTAGCCTGCCTGGTTCCATAGAGCATACGTCACGCACCTCTCTTTCACATGAATGACAACATGTATTAGCACGCTCAGAGACATGCATGCAAAAGATTACATAGCTAGCGATTAATTAATTCTACGAGGTACTGACTGCACATGGGGCAGCAATATGTTACAGTAGGCTACGAATGATCTTTGTACTGTAGGCTGTGTCATGCCATACTCACCGGTACAGATTAGCCCTGTTGACTGGTTCAATTCCTAGTTCCTTTACGGACCTGGCGCGCCTAGCACATTGGACTGTACTGTCATATTTTTAATTTTTTTTAGCTCATTATCCCGAATGCAAACTGGGAATTTGAAGTCAAATATATTATAATTTACGTCAGCTAGGATGTGCACAAGTTGAACATTCCGCTTCTTTTCATTATAAAATATCCACATATAAAAAAGTAACGCAGTTGTCTTATAACTGTCAGAGAACACATAAAGCTTTGCTATGAGACACATATTTTATGGTTCAAGGCGATCTCTAGCGGTAAAGACGGTCCGTTCGGTTCGTTGTCCGTGGTGCTGAAATACATGTCACGATATAGTATCTATTTCTATGTTTAGGTCGCTTTACTTTCGCCTTTCAATTGCATATTATAGACAAGGAACATGACACGACACGACAACATGAAACGCGATTAAAAGGTTTAAAAGATGTTGGATAAAAATATTGTGTCTAAGGTAATACGGGTGGAATACTACATGAGGCAGATTACAATGAAATAACTTAGATCGCTCTGTATATTTTTTATAACCCTACATTTAACATGTCTCGATCTGATCGTTCACTAATGAAACAAATACACTCCAAACTAAACTAAGGCTAAGAATCTAATCGTGAAGTTTCTCTTTGGGTATTACATGCATTGGCCTACGCAACTTCAACACAGTTCCACATTATTCACAGCGTCTTAATAAGTTATATGCAGCAATGTGTTGCTAACACACGTAGCCAGCGGTACACGGCTCACATATATAAACTATGCTGTCCTTGGTCACATGCAGACACTTATATAGCAGACATTCAATGTACTGTGGAGATAAGTAGAAACGACAGAAACGTATATACTGAATTTCTTTCGTTCAGTTCAGTTGTATTGTGTTCTGCAGTATTGAAGCATATTCGAGGACAGCATTCCTCCACTACCAAGAAATGTTTAATCGCTTACCTGCTTTGAAGAGAGGAGCAGCAGCCCTCTATCCTTTCCAGATCCTAAACTGGAACCCTATGTCACCATGAACCCCAATACATTTCAAGGAGGCAGCAGATTTCTGATGAAAAATCCAGGGATTCTGTTGGCCACAGAATACAAGAGCTGCAGCTCCTAACTGCGTCAAGCACGAGCCTCACAGATCCATTAAACAGTGAGTGATTAATTCAAGGCAGAGCCCTGATTGCTCACTCCTTGCTGCTCCTTTATGTATTCCGATCAGACCCGGGAGTCAGGAGTTTCCATTACGCCGCGATAGGGCTCTTTTTTTCAATCATATTGGGGCTGACACCACGTTTTAACCATAATCGGCTGGTTATGATTTCAATTGAGAAACGGAGAAAAGAACTACGAGACAGGAGAAGCATGTTGATCCTGAAGTCCAGTTGAGGCGAAGTTAAATCTGATAATAAGATTGTTTGTCACTGCATGGCTATAAATAGTGCAAGTTCAACATAGATGTCTCGGGGTCAGGCTAATTGAAAATCCTTCTGTTGAGGTGTGTCACGTGCACTTGTAAATAGAGTAGATTATGCATGTAAACGTGTATATATAATGTATATGTATGTACGTGCATATATTATATTTAAAATGCAAGTATAACATTTAAGGTTGACAACATAATTATGTCTGTTGAAGGTAGAACCGCAGCAACATAATGTTTTGAAGGTTTAACTGTTAAATAGGTGTGTTTGCACGTACAGTACACTGATGAGTAAGGTAGATTATTTCTCAAAATGGCTTATATGACACAGTTTTATACTTTGTATATTATTTCAGAATAAATAAATTGTAAAATATTTATTTCAAATTTGGTGTGTCAAATTGGCCAAAAGGACCACAGTACTAAAGACAAATGCAGGCTGATAACGAAGATTAGCTGGTTCATCTTTACAAAATACAAACAGTAATTTATTTAAATTGATATAAACAATTCACAGGAATTCAAAAATGAAAGATTTGAAACTGAATATGACTTGATCTAAGTCATGACAACAACAGGTCCAATCAGAAGCTTTCTACATAGAGATGGAAAGAAAGGATCCGCAGCACCGCAGAGGCCAAATCCATTTGAAAAGTAGTCAATTTCAGCATATATGTATTTCATTGGCTGATCTTTCCTGATCTGCTTGGAGTTACGATCACATGACCTACCAGTTCATGGCCTCAGCCAATGACCAAATGGGTTATCAGGTGGGTTCAGCCAGTGAAGTTAGAAGTCCCACCCACATTAACTGCATTAAAATGGCGGATGCCTCCAATGATGACGCCCACGCCGGAATGTGCTTTCTCCCGGGTTAAGTCCTCTAACATTCTCTAAGGCCGGATATTGGCAGCCATTGATTCCCATGTGGGATCTTACATTTGATTTACAGAAAGTGCAGCCTGACGTCCTCTATGACGACGTAGGCTGGAAGGGGGCCACGACCGGTGCCGGCCGTCCCACAGAGCAGCCGGGCTGCGGAGGTGCACGCCAGTCAGAGTCAGGGAGCGGATGTGCGAGGAGCTGGGGCAGGGGGGGTGCATCGCCCCCCGAGCCACTCGGACACGGGCAGACGAGCGTCCGGGCAGTGAGGTTCTGCTGCTGCGGCAGTGGGGTTGGCAGGAGCACTATGTCACTTTCCCTAATAGCTTTATGATGCCGGGGAAGTCAGCTGCTGGAATGGCCCCGTGTTCCTTTTGGCTCTGGCTCACACATAGTCTTGAGAATTAGACCCGACGCAACCAACGGTGACTAGGGGTCTGGTATCAATGATGCCACCGGGGTCGGTCCGATTCCAACGGAAAACAAATCCGACCCATCTCAAGGCGGACATGCCAGGACGGACGTGATTCACAACTAAAGTTTGCAGGCATCGGCTTTTTTTACTGGTCGACGCAAACAAACCCACTTGCTAAATGCACTAATCTTGTTTTGCCAGATAATATGGATTATTATTATTAGGTAGACAGTAGCAGTGACAATATGCAGTGGCAATATTTCTGTACTCTTTAGCATTGAGACCTGTCCATAGCCAGTGCTGTAATAGCCGGGGCTCTTGACTTCGAGACGTGGCTCACAGTGTTACCGCATTCCCTGGCTGTCTCTATTGCCTTTAGGCCTGACACAGCAGCTGCACACACCGCACACCTTAGGCAGGCATCAGGGTGTCTATCTGAGACATTATTTTTATTCCTCCGTCCTCTCTTGGTATCCGGTCAAGCAGAAATTATTCTCTTCTAGTAGGCAGGACTGATTCTTTTAGGGATGAACTGGCCTGGGTTGAATGTGGAATGCTTTGCCTAACAGAAAATGAATGCACTGACCACGAACAACATGCCCAATACTGTTTGTTAGCTTTCACCAGTTCCATAATAGAGAAAGCAGCAGATTGTATTGTACATTTCCCCACAGAAATGTTTTCTTCGATCACACCCAAAGTGAACGTAATGATCTGCTTTATTCTGATGAAGGACAAGGGGTTGGATTTCTGAGTCAGTGAAGCTGTGAAGTAAACAGGAAGAGGACAACAACGCTGCACGTCATATACACTGCTTTGACATGTTTGTTAAAAAGACAATGGCGCCAGTGGACACAGGAGAATACAGCACCGGTTCTATGAATGTCTGCTTGCACACAGAGTAAAGCCAACAGTACATATTTTAAGTAGCCTTCATTGAAAATTATTATTTAGCGGACTTTTGGGAAAGAAGGAAAAATTGGCCAGGTGCAGATTTCTGGTGTTGTATTGGTAAATTGCCCATGTATTTGCTAAGCCTACTCTTGACCAAGGAAATATGGTAGGGCTGGTTTCAATTCTGGAGGTGGTAAAATGAAGCCTCTACCGACACAAAATGTACCAAATCCATCCAACATCTGGACAGTAGGAGAGACGGACGGATGTCCATCGCAACAGTAAACTTTTTTATAAATGGCTTAACCCATCATGATGTCCTAACGTGTCCGAAATTATTTGCCAGCATCCACTCTCATCTTTAACATCTTAGGTTGACTAGAGGGGTGTGGGATATATGGTATTTTCACTTTTTTATTGATTAAGCTGTAAACAATATGTTTACATTCGTCATGTAGCAGACACTCTCATCAAGAGACATTAAAAGAGAAATTCAGATTTTTGGTGTTGCTCAAGTACAGAAGGATAGCCTTTTTGCCTTGCCAGCTCAAGCATTAAACCTAGCACCCTTTTAGTTAGTGGTCAGATGCTTGAAACATCAGGCAACCTACTA
Organism: Novumbra hubbsi; assembly: GCA_016801125.1. NCBI lineage: Eukaryota > Metazoa > Chordata > Actinopteri > Esociformes > Umbridae > Novumbra > Novumbra hubbsi. The sequence continues at coordinate 69,202 of JACXGK010000108.1, read as the reverse complement.
TCTATTTAATGTTGTTAAAAAGGTTTAATATTATATAAGTTGTTAAACATAAGGCCTGCATTTTATAAGATATGCTCAGGTGAGTCAAAGATTAAAACGTGTACTCTGATAAACATCTTGCCTAGCACACTGCATATCACACTCAGGAACACATCTAGCTCATTACACTGCATATCACACTCAGGAACACATCTAGCTCATTACACTGCATATCACACTCAGGAACACATCTAGCTTATTACACTGCATATCACACTCAGGAACACATCTAGCTCATTACACTGCATATCACACTCAGGAACACATCTAGCTCATTACACTGCATATCACACTCAGGAACACATCTAGCTCATTACACTGCATATCACACTCAGGAACACATCTAGCTCATTACACTGCATATTATGCCTAAAAACACATCAGTTCTGCTTATCACACCACTTGCTTTTCCTTTATTTTAGCTTTGTGCTTGGAAAACCCAATCTATCTTAAATTGCACTAAATAAGAAGAAAAACATAACATTTACTTTCATATCAAGATGTTATAAAAGTCTGAAGAGATGATTCGTATTGTAAAAATTGTGCTCAGTCACTGCTGCTAATGCTAATACTCGGAAGTGCCTGGTACACTTTTAGTGTTCTAGTTCATTCTAACAGTTACAATGAGTTTAAATCCCACTTGAGCAATATTCTTTTTGAGGAGAAAACCCTTTAATGCTGGTCCTCTAGTTAGATACAGCCCATAAGCCTTAACAGACCAATGGTAATGATGCTATAAAGAGAATTGTTGAATCATGTCCAACTACGTACACAATTTTAATAGGCCGATAAAGATTTAGTCACAGGATGTAATTAACGGGTTAGCTGGTCGACCCTTTATATTGAGACCAGTTTTCCGAGGTTACCCTGAGAAAAAGCTGCAGCTAGCCATCGCAGATCAATGGTTTAAATGAATGGTTTTAGTAGAGGTATACAAGGACCGCCTCTGGGTCTGAAAGGAGTTCTGAAAGACACTTGTCGCAGTTCCAGCTACATTAAATGTTGTCAAACAACAGTATAAACGCTTTCTGCAGGACATCTACACAAGTTCTCGTTATATTTGCACCCAGTAAATATAAACAAATAAATACCCATAACAATGTAGAATCGGCTGTGAAAATAGATGTAGTGCCAACCAAACACAAGAAAACAAAGGTTCCAGGGTTGTGCGAACTTAGTGGGAGTTGTGGGAGACACAACTGAAGGTGTTGCTCTCTCAGAATCTGATATTAACTGAAGCACAATAACAGCAGAACTTCACTATTAGCAGTCCCAGCGCAGTAAAAGATATCCAGCCTAACCAGCACAGTTAAAACATGTTAAATAACTAGAAAACACCAAAGAGTGCTAATCAGATCAACTGAAAAGCAATCCTTAAATTAGGCAAGGATATTGCCAGTAACTAATAGCTCATTGTATTTTTGTACCACAATATGAGCATGGTTTTCAGAGGGGCACAATGGTTGAATTTCTCAAACATGTTTTTAACCTTAATAACACACACAGGTAATCCTGTTCATCCAGACCCAAATCTTTATTGCTCGATAAATCAATTGCAATTTTTAACCACAGCATGTTGTCTAATCAAATATTTGGATTATTTATTTCCCATGCTTTAGGGCTAATGAAGTCAAGAGGTGATAAGAATATATTAATAATCTAAACACACTTCCAAATTCTTCCACATGCAGATAGAAACAGCTATGACTCCAGATGCATTAGTTCATCATAATCAGGTTCATAATTATTGATACCTTTTCAATAAATATGATTTAAAAAAAGGATAATAGAGAGGACAGATTGGGTAGGATCTAAACCAATCCCTTTATATCTTTGCAGAGGTTTCATTTTAAAACAGGGATTACATTGAAAGGCAGCTAAATACTATTTGAAGACAAGAGATGTATAGAATAAATAAGCACTATAGGTACTGCTATAAGCTAGGAGTAAACAAGTGTGACAACTGGATTTATTTCAAGCGCCTTGGTGGAAAGTCCTGGGCTTCATCTACAAAATGCACTATCAAACAGTGACTGAAAAATGTACATAGCGACAGATCGACAGTTGAACAGAGGAAGGAATCTCTCTTTCAAAAATATCTTTATGCAGATACTAATGGAACATTTACTATGCCAGCCAAAGAATCGCAATGAGCTAAATAACTCTGGGTGGTTAAATGAGGTGTAAGGAATGATTTACATAAACACTCCAGGTATTGCAATGAGTGGGGATGGGTTCAGACACAAAGCCAAAGCAGTTTATTTCGTGGGAGGCCCATTTGCATTCATTTAAATATGCTGTCTGAAGAGATAGGATGAACAAAAGTATTCTTGTTCAGATTCACCTCACATTTTACTCTCTAGAAGTTTATAAAAGTTCCTAATTTAGTTAAGAAAGTCATCAACTAAGGAGTGTTTTCATATTTCCAGCATTGCTTTGGTAACAGTCAAAACATATACTTGGTTCTGTTTTAAGATTCTGTTTTATATCAGCCAAATTCAATAGCAAGATGACAACACAAAATCTGACACAATTACATAATGGGCTTTTCCCTACAGTAGAACATGTGTCCCTTATGATCCATAATTGACATGCAAAGTTGAAGAAAAAAGGTTCCTCGAGGAACCATATTGAACAGTGGGGTATCCCTTATAATTTAATCAAGAATGCCTTTTGAAAAACCTTTAAGCATTAATTTTAAGAAGATTTCTTGAAGGGTTCCCTCAGATTTGAAGAACCCTGTAAGGAACGGAGTGGAAAGGCTTCCAGTAAAAGTATTAAGACAAACAATTCTGCAGAGATGTATTCTATAGTGCATTTTCCTTTTCAGCTTCTTGGATAATTTAAATGTTTAATGAGTTTAAACTAAGCATCTAATAGTGGAGTCAGCTTCTTATCATGATTTTTTTCCAAACCACAAGAAAAACAGCAGAGCGTCAAATCCGCTATTATTTTGTGCAAATATATCAAGACAATTGTTGGCTTCTGCCCAACGAGTAGATGGCTCAGAGAAGAGTGTCGGAAAATTCATTTACAGATAAGCTTGTGGACGTTCGAGAGCCAAATCAAAACCACGTCCTTATTTCAGAGAGCGTATTGAAAAGTTGTTGTTGTTTATTGTTACCTCAAACTGATACATTTGTAAGGAATTACATTTCTAGTGCACTAAATTAATTTATTTTCAACGGCTTCTCCCTAACTTACCTTGATAGAACGCAAAAAGACTTAACAAGACAGTCGAATAAATCTTAGACATTTTATTTTGACCAAAACACCAGAAGGGACGACACTTCAACACTAAAATTGGGAAATGAGATGTAACTTAAAATAAAAAAAGATAAATCCAATTATGAAACTATCAAAAAACATTTTAAATCATCATCATCAGGCAAATATAACCACATTTTTTTTAGCTCCCTTGTTATTTGTAGATGAAACTGGGTGAGTTACATTCTGTACTGAAACATATAAACAGGGTTTGAAGTTGAAAGTAGTCGTGGTACATTCTGATTTGTGTATAGTGTGTATAGTCTGTATAGTAAGTGTCACTTTTGAGGACTGTCCATGAATGTTGTGGTTATTGGTGTTAGCAATGCGACAATGTCCCTTAGGTTGGTATTGCTGTGGTTTGGGTGTTGCTGCTGGTTACATTCTTCTCCACAGCACTTCTCTAGGCTACTGCAGTCTCTACATTAGTGGATGCCCAAAGCTCCGGCGAGCAGTTGAACAAACAGGACACTTCTCTGAACACTCAGTGTCCGTTGCTCCCGACTTACTGTACATCCGCTACAATTAAAAAACAAAAACCATTTTTTTCTTTTCCATTAGAAAAGAATAACTAACCAGTTTGATAATCTAAAACAATAAAATGAAGGAAATAAAATATGCTGGCAGAGCATTCTCAAAGGTCAAGGCAGATTGGTACTGGAGCAACATTGGAGCAGGAATTATGGCTGCAACCAAAAATATTAAACAGCTCCACGCTCAAACCAAATAATGTGCTCTTCCTCCTCTGCATACTCTGGTCAATGCAAGAATTGCTAAACAATTCCTTGTATTGCAGCAACTGTACAGTAGATGTAGGATGCATTAAATAAATAAGGAATTCTGTTTATTACAGGTAAGTTTCAACAAGAGACTGGAAAATCTTGACTGCGCTTGAGAATTATATGTTTTCTGGATGATTTAATTTATTAAAATGTTTAGTGCTTCTCTCTAACATTTTTGCTGAATTACATTTTGTAATTGTTTACTTGTGATCCTTTTTGTTAAGGCCTGATTAATGCTCTGTATTTCAGTTTGAATTTAATCGGTAGAAGAGGAAATTAAACAAAAAAAGCATGTATAATATATTCATGCCAGTCATATCAACTTGGAGAGCATTATTTCCAAGATCCTATACCGGGAGGACAACATCAGAGCAATAACCCAGGCAGAATATTTCAGGCAGGTGAAAACAACATAAAAAACCTCCCAGTCAATCTTGTTGCCGGTGTTGTGCATCAATCTTAAGTCCACACTCACCTCCTCTATCATATTTGGGATCACATCCGCCCACTGCCAGGGTAAACTGGAATGCATTGTATGGTCCTCAGAATAGTCCACTGAGGCCCGGAATCTGTTAATCAGAATGCCTAGTTGGCTACCAGTTGTTGTTCTAGCTATCTATCTATCTAAAACAGTAATATGTTCTGTCCATCTAAGATCAGTTTCCCTCTGTTCGGTATAATATGCGGTCTTGTAGCTTTGCAGTTGATATTCCATTGTTTACAAATGTGTTTATATGTTGTGAAAAATTTTAAATGTTCATGCGTGGCACACATGAATAAAAATTGCCAGTTTTATTCATGTGTGCCACGCATGCAAACAAAGCCAAAGATTAGTATAAATTGTTTGTGCAATAAATGATTGTTTGGACTGACTGCAATGCATCTCTGTTGATATAAAACCTGTCACCATTTGGCACCACCTCTAAACTATATAGCCAAATAAGCCCTTGCCACTTCTACAAGAATGACTACCAGAGCTGCTGTTAGAGAATTCAATGTTAATTTCATAGGTTTGGCTGTACATCTAACCTTCCTCACAACTGTGGGCCACATGTCACAACAGCTGCCCAGGATCTTTACATCTGCCTTCTTAATCTGTAAGATTTTCTGCAAACAGTAGAAAATCTCACCCCCTCCCCGATGATAATATGAGACAATATATTAAAGATGGGTTACCACTAGCGACAAGGACATTAGCACAATGCAAAACTAAAGAAGATTCAGTCAGGAAGTAGAGGGAGAGAGCAACTGTCTGTGGCCACTACGTGCAAAACCATTCCCATTTAGACTATTACATCAATACACGTCAGCCACCAGAACCACCATTACACAATTAGGCGTGTAAAAGTGCTTGGGAATTTAAAGGGAGATCGTAAGATCCTATGTAATTCTAAGGCTAAGCTCCCCTGGCTCATCAACCTGGAGTAGAGTAGTCTGATAGCTGGGATAACTCCAAGCAGGCAGCCGTCTCGCCCTGACTTCCAACGCCCTCTCCCTTGTCTGGATCACTGACCCTCGTTTTGTCGTTTATTACCCTTTTTTACTTCAGCACGGACCCTATTTATATCCTGCAGGGGTTTGTTTTGGTTAAAGGAAGACCCTCCTCAACCAAGATGCAGCATGTAAACAGAGGACTTCCAAGAGAGGGTACCTGACTGGTGGGGGGAGGGGCTACGCCAGTGGGTGCAGCGACCGGGTTGACCAGGCTTGAGGGGTGCCCACGGTCTAGGAGGACTACAGTGCGCAGGCTGTCTGAGGACCCCCACAGAGGCTTGCCCGGGAGGGGGTTTGTCTGTCGTAAGGGGTGCCCACGGTCTAGGACGCTACAGTGAGCAAGGCTGTCTGAGGTGTACTTTCACGTCCGTGCTAGTGAGATCCAATCCAATGCCCTGTTTTGGTTACAGCAGTGAGAATTATTTTAGCTAACCTTTGTTTAGGCAGTAGCTGCTGGGATTGGGAATGACTGATTGGCAAAATATTTAATAGACAATGAGATGTTCACTTTCCCTGGGTGGTGTAGCACAATTTATTGAAAGAGGCTTTTGGTCTTTGGAAATGGGTGCTCCACTGCATAGTGAAATGCGGACACTGTGCTGGTCTAGGCTAATGTTTGAGATCGAAAGATGGTGGTGCTTTAAAAAGTCTGGTGAATGGGCTCAGGCATTGCGATATCCTCTTTTCAATCAATCAAATCAAATGTATGGTATAATGTTAGACACCCATCTCTCCTGGCACCATAATATAGTAGTGTCAAAAAATTCTCATTGAGGATTGTTGTTAGTGTCTCACTAGGAAGCTCACATTTTGGCTCGTTTCTGGATTTATTTTTTTCTGGTTTTAGTAGGCTAAGCTTTCTTATTCTGCTAGACTCTAAAAAGAGACACAAAGATAAAGTTGGTTGAGCTTATTTGGACTAATGCTGGCAGCGGTTCAGTAGAACATGTTGCTCAGCTTCTTGGAAACCATTAAACCAAAGTTTAGCAAAAGTTGAATTATTGGTATTGAACGTTTAGATTTGACTACTTGGTTGTGGGGGGGATTGACTTCACTCCGGCTGTAACTACGTGTGCATCACAGGATCAGAGCCCCCCCCTCTATGAAATGACCAATGTACCCTGTAGACACCTCAGTGAAAAGAATATTGCTGCCAACACAGTTCTACCCCCAAGACTCTGAAATGAACATGTTTTATTTGAGGCTTAAATGGAGAAAAAAAAGGTCAGACACTGTCTGAGCTCCACTGGGCTGCAGCATAAAGCAAGACCACAGGCTGGGACCCAGGGGGCAGTACTTCATGTCTGTAAAGAGAGCCCACCTCAGATTGATACTCCAACAAAAGAACAAGTGGTGGGGTTATTTTGACAGCAGATGCAGCCCATACATAATTAAAATTGGCTAAGTGCCTGAGCGCAATGCCTTGGTCACTTTTCCCTCCCACTCGTTCCCTATCTCCATTAGCTGCAGGGCAGAAGGGGTAAAACATGACGTATTTTATGGTTAAATGTCACGCATTCCCCGACAAGATGAGAGAATTTCCTGTCCTGTGTGGTTTGGAGATTTGCCGGGCCAATATTTGACAATACTTGCGACGGCTCGGGACGTTGTGTATTGGACAAAGGCACGTGATTGTCTGGGTGTAAGGGGTTGTATCACCATGGGTTGTTGTTTACAAAAGCAATTGAGGGGGAAATGGGTACATGTGTTTAACCTTGTAAAAGGTTTCAAGTTCTAAACAAGTGAGAAGTGACCAAAATAGGTGGGGTGTCATAAAAAAAAAGATTAGGATATTTCCAGACTGTGTCATTGCAGGGGCCATTATCATTTATGTCGATTTATGTTATCAATGGACATGAAGGAAGAAGGAGCCTTTATATTGTTTTGCATTAAGATCATATGAATCTGAAAGAGGTAAACCTGGGTGCACACAAACTAGCACCTCATTCAAGCCCAAAGAGAGGTGAAGCAACTGGATTCATTACCAAGGCCTAGAAAATGATAGTGGCATTATATTTCTATGTATACACATATAGTATATCCATCAACTGTGATACTGTAAACAATTTCCAAAGATCTCTCAGAGTTGTTCTGTGTTGCTGGCCAATATATGGCTGTGATCATGATATGCTGATTTATGTTACTCACCATAAATTGTGGTCCCTGTGCTTCACAACTTCTGTCCAATAATTTATGGTCAGTTGAATCAGCGTGTAATGTTCCATGGCCATTTAAGGTATATATATTTTAATATTTGATTCATACAAAATTAAAATCCAAATGAGATTGGTCTTGTGCACTGACTTTGAAAATACACAGCTGAACATGTCCTAGAGTGTCAAGGTGGATGTTTTAATCTGACTGACTGCATCTGACTGCAACTTAAAGGTTGCACGATTAAATCCACGATCCAGTAAGGTCTCTGTTGTTCTGTCCCTGAGCAAGGCAGTTAAACATAACAGCATCAAAAATAGAATCATAGAAGAGTAACCCTAGAGTAGTTTTACCCAATATTTAGTGCTTGCTTGCTTCGACAAGCAACACTACTATTATCTCACATATATATATTTATTTATTATTATAGCCTCCCTTACTCCTCCATCAGTTCTTGCACTACGGAGACATGACATGTATAAAAACCTGACCTGCCGTTAGGAGTTTTGCTGCTTTATCTGTTAACTTACTGCCAGTACACAGCTGGACAGCGGATACAGCTTCTGCGACTGCAAGCATTTCGATGTAAGACATACAATATCCCATTGAACAATCAATTCCTATGCCCAATGCTGATGTGTACCCATTTGTTAGGGTCAATACCTAGTATAACCAGCAACAAAGCCTTCACCCAAGCCACTGTTTTGGTAGATGGTTTAGGAATATTTAGTAGAAATGCAAACACTCAATTCAATGATAACGCTAGGGGAATCATCTTTAGCATATTACATAGTTTACAAAATAAATTGCTGTTGTCCCATTAACGAATTCCAAAGTAGTCATGATCATTAGCTTGACAGCTGTTTCACAGTAGGCAGTTGTGTTTGTTTCCCCATTAGTGCTCAATGCTCAATAGTGGTCAATGTGTATTCTTGACTTAATTTTTGTTGTTGTTGTTCGGACAAAATGAAGGCCAAAGAAGTGTCAATGCATGCCAACCATTAGGTAGATACCAGACGGATATCCAGAACAGTAGCTGTTTTTGTACATAAAGGTGAGCCCAGCAATGGCCACCACCTAGTATACCACGTAAGACGTTTCTACTGGATGGAAAAGACACTGTCCACACCCCAGGAGGTCAGTATGGATGTGTCAGACATTACCATCTGCAGGAAACTTCCCCAGGAATCTATTGACTGCGCCGCACAGGGCCAAAACATGATTTAGCCAAAAAAACTGGATGACGTCAATATTTCCAAAAAAGACTACGTAACATGTTGGAAAGCGTTTTTGTGGACAGGTGAGAGAACAAGATTAATATTGGCACCTTTGAATTTCTTTCTTTATTGTTATTCCTCTCAATGTTTCATTCAAAATTTTTATACATATCAAAGTAAAACCACTGAAAGCAAAACTAAATTCTTATCACACATTTTTCTCAGATATGTGTGCCACAATTGTGCCACAAATATTGTGTGCGCCACAATTATTGACAGCCCCCAATAATTTAAGACAACTCCCTTTGCCCGGATAGCAGTTGCTTCTTCTCCTATAATGTGCAATGAGGTTGGAGACCACATGGCAAGGGATTTGAGCATTTCTCAGTATAGACTCTCTCCTGATACCTGTGATTTCTCATCAGCTTATTCCACAGGTTTCTACGGGGTTTCATTCACAGTGGGGGTGAGGTTCTTCTCTGTACGGGGTTACATTTTTCCAGATTGTTAAGCAGGAGGTTTGTGCTGCGTTATGTTCCTGTGTTCGGAGCAGCCAATCCTCTGCTGCAGTTCCAGCTCATCGAGGGCCAATCCCTACTGTTCTACTCCCACCTGATTCCACCTCTCATCAATCCATCACATCAATCCTCCAACCGGCTTCTCTTCTGTTTGTTGCTGTTGTTTAGACATATACCTTGGACCTGTTGCAATTGACATGCTACTTTCAAGGCCATTGTGCAAATTAATGAGATCTCAATCAACATGGTGCACACTAGTGACACCTGTGGTCAAAATAACCTAAGCAACCAAATTATAAATTAGCTGAGTATCAGGCAGTCTCCCTAGGCCTTGGCTAGCTAGTACCAACGTGTACTAGTGTTGAGGCAACCACATATTAGTATTATATGGCATTAAAATACACTAAGATTTAGACCAGGTAATATTCATTATTTTGGACTAAATCATTTTTGCACGGTAACCCTGTGTGGTGGCTCAAACACAGGACCTTCGATTCCACGGTCTCCAAATAGCTAATGCTGTATATGCACAGTATGTCACGAAAACAAAATGGTTGTGTGTGATTGACAAAAATGATTGCAAAAAGAAAACTGAAATAAAGAGGGACAAATTTGTGTACGCTCCTAAAGAGAATCAGAGCTGGAAATATCGAACATATAAAAAATGAATGTGCTTTTGTGACAGCTCCAAAAAGTCTTGCTGAAAACCTCTTACAATCTTCTTAGAACAAAAATGGTTGAAGAAATGTCAAAAACCTTTAATGAAATTGTGGGTCTATTTTTATAGGAACCCTCCCAAAAAACCTGCAATTATGTACTGTAGATGTCATCGGATTTGGAGACTTTCTGACCCATAAAACAGTCTCCAGCTCTATCCTTGACGATTATATTGCCACTCGAAGAGTCCTACTCACTGTGCGTGTGGTTGATTTAGACATACATCCTCTTCCAGGTTGTTGTTAACATCTCCAGATGCTTCATTATTGCCCTGAGGGTAGAGTTATCATTTTAACAATTTGCCTATAGCCATTTCCTGATTTGTGCAGCTCAACAAACCTTCATCCCACATTGATACTGTATTCTATGGTCTTTCCCATAGAAATGGTTCACTTTTTGAATTTGGCTTGGGCATCATGTCATATTTATACCCCAGTGAAAAAGCCTTGGTTTACTACTTAAATGTTCCTAATCACTCAGGTGTTAATCCACAATAAAAAATAATTCACAGCCCATTTTGCTCATATTCACCAAGGTTGCCAATATTTGTTGGAGGGCGTTGTATGTATGGCTGCCACCAGGTACACTGGTCTTCAATAATGATCCAACTGCTGTAGGTAGCAGACAGTTGAATTCTGAAGTCTTCAAAAATGTCTTGTCACATACGATTACAAAAGCAAAGTGCTAGAAAAGAATTAAGATTCTAATTAATACTTGAAGCAGAACTCAGCAGATGGAACACCATTATTTTTGTCACTTCAGAGCGCCAACCTCAACATAATGTATGCCGTGTGGGATCACTAGCACAGGGAATATAACAAAAGCAACAAAAGTGAAAAGAAGAGCTAAGCCAAACTAGATATTTGATCTATATGATATCGATATTTGCTAGATATTTGAAAAACTATACCACGGGAGTGGTAATATGACAGATTACCTATGTGAATTGTTCAACCCAACCCAAATAAATCAAGTGCAATTTATAAAATTGACCTCTTACTCGTCCTCCTCTGCGAACACGCATTTGCACATTTTGCTACTACACAATTTGTCTAATAAACTCAGACGAACCAGATAGTAAGCTAGCTTTGGTCATTCCTATATTGCCTAACTAACATTCGTTTAAACAAGTACCAACATCTAAGTTTGCGTAAACGAAATTGCCTCTTTCTTACGGGACAGCAATAATTCCCGGTCTACATATCTAATGGAATCAAAACAACGTAATCATAAGGCACACAAACCTCAACACATTATACTTTGTATAGATTATAAGTGTAAGTATGTTTCGAGAGATTCAGGACAACAAGATTAAGTGACGACGTCATCAACAAAGCACAAAGTTACTGTCTCCAATCTTGGCTAGCTAGTGAATGTGACACTTCGTTCATTTTAACGTGAAACATATTTGCGGGCAGATAGCATTTACATAGTGTAATAGAATAACCGAAATAGACAATTAGTTGTCTAGTTGTCTATGGCAGTTTCCATTCATGAATGAAATCAGGAGAAATGCACAAAAAAAAACATCCAACTAATAAGCCCACTACACCGCTAAATACCCAGACTGAGGAAACAACCATTCGAGCTCCACAGCTGAGCTGATTAGCTGGCCTATCAAGATATCATGGCAGGTATGTTGTTGCCATCTAAAAGATATTACCAACATTTCACAGCACATGTACAACACCACACATATATACACATTTTATTTTGTTACTTACCTCGACATGGTTATTGCTTTCAAAGAGCAAGGACGTTTCCAACTTTGCATCACTAAGCAGAACAGCAACAGCCTCTGCTAAGAAGGCCGCTTTGGTGCTAGCATATTGGCTAAAATGTACACATTTACAATTGTACTACAGATGCAGGTATATGAGCAGAGTTTTCAAGGCAGTATTGTGTAGCTTATTAGAAAAATGGTTTACGTGTTAGTGTATGTGGGACCAATGCATGTTGCTCAGGGCCACAATTGTTCAGGTGTCAATACTTTCTTAGTATGATTGACCTATTTAACCAGCCGAACCCCTTCTTGCCAGGGGGGCATTTCTGGTACACTGGGTGACCTGAGCGTGGGGGTTCAGCAATAATTTTGCCTGCACGCCTTCTGGCCCTGGATTCGTGCATGTTATTGATGGAGGGCAGGTACTGTAGCAGACAATGACCTTTTCTGCAGCCCAACTGGGAGACAGTTTACCCCTGCAGCAGGCAGATGTAGACTTCACGGAGTAGCAGTCTTGTTCTGTTGCCATCCCTCATGACAGTCAGTGCAGAACTTTGGTTTTTACCTTCAAACTTAGTCACCCGCCAAATGCTGTTGATACAGACTTTAATTAAGACAGTCATTATATAAATGCTTATTCCAAAACATTTGCCAATAAACAACGACATAAGCGTTTACTTTGATTGCCACCGACTTGCCTTGTTGTCTGTTTCATTCCTTATTTTCATAGAACGTTTGAACTAATAAAGCATATGTAAATTTGCAAACGCCTATAACTTCACAGAGACTCTGGAGTTTTTTGACGTGCTTTAATATGGTGATATTGAACCATAAATGTTTCACCCACAGTGTACTGAAGAGCATTTCAGACAGAGGGACAGCAGATCCTAATAGAACTTGTTTAAATATGGATATGAAGTGATTATTCAGTCATGCAATGGAGGAATAGTGTACTTCAGTAAAATGGATCATGGGTAGGTCTAACCTGTAAGGATCAGTGCTAGGATGACTGATGATTGCATTTGTGTCACAAACGACTACAGTTTAAAAAAAAACATCCATTGGATTAGACAGCCAACGTCTGAGGCAGAACCGAGAAGGCGGTTGACGTATTTTAGTTGGACAAATAATCAAACCCCAGCATTAGTGTTCGTCAAAGACAAATGCTCTCTAAAAGTACTTCTTTTTTGGGTTGCTTGTCATTTCTAAAGCCACTCAGAGAAGATTTGCCACCATTTTTCTGTGAACAGTCCAATTTAGAGAAAGTTGTTGCTTCTAGATTGTGCAAGTATTGCTTGTCTTTAAGTATGTAAGTTTGCTCATTCTAGATTCTGATGAGATGTTGTAATTTTATGAAACAAATGTATCATGGTTTTGCACACAAGGTGTAAACTACACATATAGTTAATTATGTAAATGCATGCAGAATTTCAAATGGAATGTTTGACATGGTATTTTATCTGTTGCCAATTTATTTTTACAAACTTAGATTATTCTGTTTCTGTCACAGATGGTATACGATTTGTATATGCCATGACAGGTTCACTAGGGTCCAATCACTCTCCCTTTGAAAGCTTTGTAGTAAATATTGCATTTAGCCGGGTAATATTTTAAGTACGGTCCAGCACACTAAATTCTATTTCTGGGTCCTGCCTTCCTAAATCATTTTGGTATGATATCTTAAAAATGTATATCTTAAACCCGCTGTCCAAATTAATAATTTTGCATCATCCTTTAGTATTTCATATTATTCTGTTACATGAGATTCATTGCTAATCCTTTTATAAATGCCCTGAATGAATACACAGAATCCATTTATAATATGCTCCAGCACAGATGGAATGAGGAAGCATTGAGGTCTCAGAAGTATTGTACAGGAAATGGAAAGAAGCAAGTTGTGTTAGGAAACGTTGATCACAAATGTACACAACTTCTCTAATTATGTTGTCAGCAACATTCTACATTGACACATGGTTCCCTCAGGCTTCAACAGATGTGAAGCTATTAATATTCATATGATTTCACAGCAGGTAACTTTTAAAATACGCTCTTTGCATACTGTGTTTGCCCAATGCGACCCTTCACTCCCTACTCATTTCTCTTCTTGACACTTATATGATTTCTGAACTGCAAACTCAATTATTATTATTAATAATAATAGAACTAATGATAATTTAAACCATTTACAATGTTCAGCATTCACAAGGTTCCTTGCATTGTTGTGACGAGTTAGTCTGTTTCCAAACTATTTACTGGTACTTTATATATTTTCCTTAGAGAACTTCATCATCATAGTGAAAGTGTTTCCTATCCACCCTACTCAAACTGCACGTCACAGCAGCTGCTAAAATGTGGTGTTGTATAATGTGCAATGACTTTGGTGACTTCTTTTGGCTGATCCTTCAAATTATGTTTGAACTTAAACTTTTTTTAAGGTTTGCAAGCATGGCCCCAATATTTCAATGTCTATTATTTCTGTCAAATCTTCAGTGGGTTTCCTTCACATCAGGAAACATCACTAGCCTAGAGGACAGAGATTTTTCACAACTGTTTTACTCAGATCTAAAGCAAACAGGCCCTTGAAAGCACTTCAACAGGCTGCTGAAAATGAGATCAATGCAATTTAGGAATATAATGTCACGTTTCATGTTGACATGGCACATGAGTAGAAAAGCCAGAAGGAGCCCGGGAATGTTTTCCTCCATTAATGCATCACCTATAAAAGCTACATATACCGGAAGGCTGTGGTTTGAAGATGTGTTAAGTTGTGGAGTGAGGTGGGAAATAGCTTCGGCATCCTTGAGAAGCCTCTGCTGAGAATACGCAAGGAAGCATTCGTGTCACTTCACATATCTCTAAGAAATCAAGCCTCAGACAGGATCTCCTTGATACAGCTCTGGAATTTCAATTTCAAATGAGCATGGAAGTGTGTTGAGGTATTGCATTGTCAGTCAGCATGGCTCAGGATGAAATGCAAAGAGCATCTCCGAGGGTAAAGGATGGAGATGATAGGGATCCAAATGAGATGAGGTCAGGCCATTTTATTGACTGTTTTCTGTCCTAACGTCTAGGACAGGATGACCTCATTTCCCATATGTTGTTAGGGGTAATCTTTGTCCTCTTAAAAGCACAATCATAACCCCTTTGCTAACACTCAAGGGTAGACATTTTTCTTCCCTTTTTAAAAGTCCTGAATGTGTTAGAGTTATTTTTTGTCTTTCATTAAAAGGAAGGTGAACGTGTTAAATTAGAGCGCTATCTTCTTTGAGTGTGTCTGGCTCCCCTCAAGCGTTTGTTACATAACACTGGTAGAAAAATCCCAGACATATAAATTGAAAGTCCATTTCAAATCCAATGGAAAAGGCATGTCAATTACAAGGAATTCTAGAATATTAAACCAACAGTTTATAAATCAGTATGTTAAACATAACAATAGTGTTTTAGTACGCTCATTATGTAACAGAAAGCACAGTCCATTAATTTTAATACACTTTAGTCCGAATTTTTGCTCCCAACAACTCAATGGAGCAGCTTAGACTGAGCCGCTTTGGCATATTAACATTTCAAACTGCAATTCTTAAACGAAGGAAGAGTGTAATTATTCTAAAATGTTACAACCCGACAGGACTTCATATGTTAATGAACAGTGATTATCTCTTCAAGCTAATGCGCATGAGAAATGTAGAGATTGTGGATAATCGACACAGATTCTGTTCAAACTTCTAGCACAGTTGGAGGCACCGCCTTTTTGATGATCTTCAAGCCACAACATTAAGTGTGTGTGTGTGTGTGTCAGTGGGCATGTAACCTGTACATTGATCCACTTCCAACACATCTTTGCTGCTGGGAAGTAAGTGCTCCCAGGACGCAGGGTCAGAGAATGTTTCCTCCGCAGGAGACAAAGGCCTTTCCACTAGGTCAATTAAGAACACACCGTTACCGACAATGTATCGGCGTCATTACGGAACGACATGGCACTTTTTGGACGCCTGAAGTCGTGGGAGTTTTGCTTCCACTTCCCGAAAGACATCGAGTAAAAGCATTGAGAAGTATTAGAGAAAATGAGTCAGGTATGTTTTCAAAATTACCACCCCCTCCCTATCATCACACGGCACTCAATCTGTTTGCTTTTTTTTTTTTTTTGCTTTTTCTCCACAGCTTCGTGAGCTGGGAATCACTTGGCCAACAGAGTGTAGGCGGATGTCCCCTTTGTTTGTGCGCGCTGAGCGTTTGTGTGGGAGGCCTGCTCGGCTGGGCTCTCTCACGGAAGGGCCACCGGGAGCCACGCTCCCCAACTGCTGCTTCTGCTGCCTCTCACAGATGCAGACCGGTGGGTGCCGCCATGGGGGAAAGAACACCCTGCAGTCAGAAACAGACAGAACCGTGGGCTATGCCGATGAAGGCAGGAAGCCATGAAGTGATGCAGTAAGAATTGTGTATGAATACGCTTTCTCTGAGCTGACCCCTGGTGGTACTGTAGCTCACGCTGGGCTCCTAGTATGCGGTTGGTCTGCAACTCCTGTGGGAATGGGAGAGTTACATCGGATGAGAAAGAGCGTGCAAATGAATGTTTCCCGTTAAAAAACGATTTCAATAAAACGTGTACCGTATGACTAACTATATTCTTGTGTTGTCGAGTGCAAGGTGAGTCAGCTCTCGGTACACATACTGGCACCCAATTTCAGGATTTCCATCTTGTTGTGCGGCCTTACCTTGAACCAACAACATCCACAACAGATCTGGGAGACAAAATATGAAAACGTGTATTCTAAAGAACACCCCACCAAGCCTTTTCTTCTTGTAAACCGGCTCACTCAAGCAAGACATTTTTGTAAGTGTACACAAGCTACAGGAGAAAACATTCCTGAGCCAAAAACCACAATTAAGCTTGCATGCCCCCAACCTACGACATGGAGTTGCAAGAACATGACAAGACAAAGCAGACAATCCTCTCACAGCAGACAGTGCTTATGCAACCTCCGCCAACCTATGCTGGACAACCTGCAGTGGGGGTGTGATGCAACGACATATAATGATGCTGCTGTACTGCAAGGCAGTGACGTGGATTGCTGTGAAACTCAGGATCCCCCATAAATGCATGTTTAAAGGGAGGTCACAAATCATCCATTTGAAATCTTTCAACTGCAAAATCTCGCCTTGTTTATAATAAGACTGACAAGCTGTTCTGTCCTAATTACACAGGCAGAGGTCACCCCCCTTCCCTAACGACTAGCCGGGCTGACACCTAACCTCAGGGTCTGCATAGGGCGTTTTGATGTCTGCATGAAGCGTTAATAATAATGACCAATATTTTACAAAAGCACCGTCCCACAAAATCACTTCTGCAAAGTGAAATAATGAGGAAGCTCGGAGTGTGTTGCACGCAAGTAACTAGTAAGTAAGATCCAATAAAAACGCTTAGAGTAAATAGTACAGTTAAAATAGGCTCCTGTGATTCATAATCGCCGTGAGTCACATTCCCCTTTGCCATGTTAGAAACAACCTGCCACACATATGAACATCATTAGTATCAAGATATTTCTGAGACAGGTTGATGTCACATTTAGACAAACCAACTACCATAGCTTTAGCAACTAGGATGAAGTAATTGCGAGAAGCCAGTTTATTGCTCATACGAATGAAAATGTTAACATAGTTAACAGTAAACATTGTTGGCAGTATTGTAATGATGACCCCTTTGCTACTTAGCTTCAGAAGTGAAACAGAGGCAACTCCAGGATGCTGGCCTTTTTTCTTCCTCTGTCCAGTGTCTGTGTTCATTTACCCATCTTAATATTTTCTTTTTATTGTCCAGTCTGAGTTGAGGCTTTTTCTTTGCAACTCTGCCTAAAAGGCCAGCATCCCTGAGTCACTTCTTCACTGTTGATGTTAAAAATGGTGTTTAGCGTGTACGTTATAAGCTGCCTGTTGTTGACCTGTGAGGCCTCTGTTTCTCAAACTGGATACTAATGTACTTGTTCTTTTGCTCAGTTGTTCACTGGGGCCTCCAACTCCTCTTTCTATTCTGGTTACAGGCAGTTTGTGCTGCTCTGTGAAAGGGGAAGGAGACAACGTTGTAAGAACGTTTTCAGTTTTTAGGCAATTTCTCAAATGGAATAGCATTAATTTCTCAGTAGAGACACCCAGAATGGCCAGAAACATAAAATGTTCTTTTGAAAGTTGTCAATCTACTGTTTGACGACTTTCAGAATAACTTTTTAGGTTTCTGCCCATTTTAAGCCTGTAATCAAACCCGTTATTGCTCATGCTTCAGATGGTCAACTATCCTAAAAAGGTTCTTTAATCAGCAGAACAGTTTTCAGATGTGCTAACATAATCTAATTATCAAATAGTGTTTTAAAATGATAAGCTTGGATCAGCAAACACAAAATGCCATTGGAACACAGGACAGATGATGGCTGATAATGGGCCTCTGTAAGCCTATGCAGAAATCCCATTAAAAACAGCAGTTTCCAGCTACAATAGTCATTAACCACGTTATCAATGTCTACACTGTATTTCTGATTTTCTTTCGAAAACAAGGACATTTCAATGCAAAGTGTTTTTTAACCTAGGTGTTTTATTTACCTACTTGTAATCTTAGAGTCCCTTACACAAATTCAGTTTATGTATATATACTTGTTCGAAAAGACTATGCATTCAAAGTGTTGCTGCTGTGATTTTAGACCTATATTTACTTATAGGAAATTGGACAATTTCTATTCCTCAAAAGAAGATTCAATCTTTTGGATAGACACCCAGTGACTGATAATAGGCTCTCAATTGCTCCAGGCGTCGTTTACCCTTTTTGCTTGATGTTTTGCGTCAGTTAGTGTCTTAACATGATCTTACTAGACCTCTACCTACAGCTGTTGAAGGATATCTTTTGTAGGAATTAATTTATTGTGCATATGAAAAACAATTACCTTGAAATCAATATATCACCATTTTCAAAATGTGTTCAAGACCTACACACTTATCTTCAAATAAATTGTAGGCTCGATCGTCTGATATCTTGCGAGCAGTTTTTTTACAAACGAGAAAAATGAATACGACTTGTGTTCACATTCTACATTCCACATCATCACTTAACATTTAACTTTTTAATCCTTGTTTGGCTGCCAGAAATCTACCAGCTCCACCATATGAGTGCCTAAAGGCAGGCAGGCACTAGATTAATGACACTGAAAATATGCACTAATTACATGCAATATCTGTGGGCTTGGAGTCATCAGCTGAACATGTTAACTGGCCTTGGGGAGGAAACATTAGAAAGCCACTCTTTTCATGAGAGACCACTACTATGGGTGACTATTACAGTTTTATGTGTCTGGGTAATGTAATGTGCTACCACTATGGACAGCTCCTTCTCCCTTGGTAATGTGACAACAATACATATGTGCTTCCCTGCATTTCATTTGCACAGAAGTGTGCCCCAGTGCTTTGACACAAATAGGCTTTGTGTAGAATCTAATGGATGCCCTTCCACCGTTGCCTCCTACAAACATTTGCATTATGAGACAATGGAACTAATTACCATTAGCAAGCAAGCCATGGGTAAAACAGCACGATACTATATCTACACCAAAATTCCTTTTAAAGCTGATTTGATTATTGAAATAACATTGGGAACATATAGTATAGATATTTTGGAAAGAGCCTAGAGACTTGCATCGTCATGGCCAAGGATGCAGGTTAGGCAGTTCAAACAGATATCCAGCTTGCTAGGAAACTTAAGTTTGCATCGCAAACGATATTCCTGAGACATGAGTCATTATTAGCTAATGCTCGCTAGCCCCGCAGATCTTGCAGCTGCATGCACACGGATGAGCCAAAATATTATGGCAAACTTGGCTGAGGACAGTTGGTCCTCTGCGTGCCGTCAAAACAGTGCCGAACCGCCGAGGCATAGACGAGGCCCGGTACGTGTTCGTCCATGTGATGTGAAAGAAAATGTGACTCATCAGTCTTGGCAACGTTCTTCCACAGCTCCAGTTGCGATGCTTGCAGGCCCATTGTTGGCACTTCTGATGGTGGACAGGGGTTGTCATGGGCACTCTGACGAGTCCGTGGCTACACAGACCCGTATAAAGCAGGCTGCGATGTGCTGTGTCTTGTGACGCATTCCTCCCGTAACTATCATTACGTCTTTCAGTGACTTGTGCTACTGTAGACCTCCTGTGGGTTTGAACCAGACGGGATAGCCTTTGTGGCCCTCAAGCCTTGATGAGCCAGTGTCACCAGTGTGGGGTTGTCCCTCCTCAGGCTGCTGTCGGTTGGTACTCGTCACTGCTGACCCAACCTGGCAGTCTCAGAGATGCTCTGATCCAGTCGTCCGGCCATGACAATATGGCCCTTGTCAAAGAAGCTCAGGATTTAACTTAAAAAGCATTTTACTTGCCAATTTCTTCAGCATCTAAAACATTGGCTATGTGTAGTTTGCTTACTGTCTAATCTACCCAAATTTAGATATTTGCACTTGTTAGATGATCAACATTATTTGCTTCACCTGTGAGTGGTCATGATGTTTTGTCTAAGTTCAAGCTGATAAACAACAATACAAAAATTATTGTTTCTTTGCTAATCTTTACCATGGATGCCTATAATTCTAGAAGCAACAGTGTATACTTGTATAATTCACATTTGCTTTACATTGCTATCTTCTGCCTGGTGGTTAGGCTTAGTTAGCAAGACTGATGTAAAGGAACCACATTTTCTGAGTGAGTTGAATAGAAATGGGCTAGGCAGTATAACAAAAAAATCAAAGAACGCACATTTGCAGGAGACTGGGCCAATTCTGTAAACGGAGATATAGTGCATTTTAACTACACATCTAATGTGTGCTATTTGGCTAGGATTGACATTTCAGGTTGCTAGGAAGACTTCTGCTCTATAGTATGCGTTGTAAACCACTGCACAGTTGTTGCCCTATTTTCTGATTGCATCCTATTGTGCAAGCTTTCCGCAAGGTCTGGTCTCATTCAATGTCTTTGGTTAGGATGTATCCCAATTAATTCACTGAGAACACAACATCCTCCATACATTTGCTAATGAATGGCTTATTTGCCTTAATGTTCTACATGTTTCAGTTCGCTCCCTCAAAGCAACACGGCGGTATAGTCCGCCTCCCCTCAAGGAAAGCATTTTTGTCGCAAAGAATGACGTCACTCAGACCCATAACAAGGAAAGCCCTACTTTAATTTGTCCAATAAGAACTGAAAATGATTTGTTTGGTGATGAATACGGACCTGCTTATCACTTCTAGCCTGCTCCTTCCAACTCATTGTCCATAGCTTTTGTGAAACACCACTTTAATGTGCCATTCGAATACCTTCTCCTTTCTTCCGCACTCTCTCTCATTCGTCACAGCTGGCTTTTTTGTGGCCTGCGGCAAATGTCAATTTTCCTGAGAGACTTAATCTGCCCCTCTGAATGCTGAACACTTGGCTGCTGAAGTCAAAGCACAAAGCTGCTTACCAGTCCGCGGAATGTTTAGGTTTAGCCCCTTTAAGGGAGTGTATTCCTGATTGCTTGACAATAGCATGCTCTGATATATAAAAAGAACCTTGGACAGAGTTTGGCCTCTGTCCAGGACACACACACACACGCCCATGCGCAGACATGCTCCACGCCGACCCATTCTTTGCATTGTACTGC
Organism: Novumbra hubbsi; assembly: GCA_016801125.1. Lineage (NCBI taxonomy): Eukaryota > Metazoa > Chordata > Actinopteri > Esociformes > Umbridae > Novumbra > Novumbra hubbsi. The sequence continues at coordinate 47,634 of JACXGK010000108.1, read as the reverse complement.
CAGGTGTGTGATGTTCCGAAAACACATGCTTCTTAGTGCACGCTGGAGCCCTGGAGATGGCGGAGGCAGCACATAGGCAATCCTGCTGAGAGCAGCTTCTGTCCCGTCTCAGGCCCGCAGCTCTCGAGTGTGAAGAATGGCAGCATACGGAGGCAGTGGACTGAAAAGCCTACCGGGCGCTTGAGCAAATGTGACACAAAACTCTGTTTCTAAACCTGACTTATGGACCTGGAAGAGTGGGCTACATGCGGTCATTCACTTTTGATATGACATCACGTCGCATGTCAGCGCAAGAATCCACCCTGTTGAAACAATACACAGAGGTTTGAAACAATCAGAAATACTCCCTACTCCGCTTGGCGCCAAACTAATAACGGAAACGCTACCTTAACGCTGCTGGAACGTTGATCCACGTCATTCCGAGGTGCTGTGAAACGTTGCACGGCGGGTTGTGACACCACCTATTCGTGTGTTGGGCAACGACTTGCCGGGGACTGGGAGTACTACGGGAACAGCTTGAAAACACCATGTTGATGTTCTGTTTATGGCGGAGTTGAAATGTTTAGGTCTTTGTGATACTTTCTCGCTCTATTGCTACGAAACACTATTATGGTGTTTCAAATCCTGTCTAGTGCTGTATTAGATCACTCCTCTAGAGGATAGTTGTATTTAACATTGATTTATTCATCATATCGTTGGCCCTGCTTAACCCATTCTGACAGACATTGTTGAGCACGGTGCTCAGTCTACCAGCAGTAATTAGAGGTTTTGATATATTGTCCTCTATCATGGAAAGTTTAAAATACATGACCTGAATCTTGAATCAGGGGAGACACTTCAACAACAACAACACTGTTCTTGTGCAAATATTTGAAATATATTTATTGCATAAATGACTTCTTGAACCTTCATGTGCCTATTAATGTAGTGACATATGTAGTCTATGTGAATCCAAATGTTACATTACATGCCTATCTAAATAGAGAACCCCATAGCCTTCCTGCAACCTGTGACTGGATGAGAGGATGGAGGGGCTTGGGGCTAAGAGATGGGTCCTGATTTTTCTGCCATGGCACGTCCATTTGTTTACATGTGTTCCCTGGTCTGTGTGTGTACTGAGTGTGTGTTTGGACAAGATAGCTGGCCACAGAGATCTGCTATGGCTTATAACTAGCTAGTGCTGTTGACCAAGATGAGAGAATGTTGTGTTGGATCACCTATTTACATAAATGACATCTTAGATACTTCAAGGGCTTCCAGTTGTAATATACTATGGCAATCTGATTAGCCAATCGGATATGCATGTAGGTGGTTAGGAATGCTAGGATGGATTGTTGTTGTAAAATATAATTTGTTAGGCGCTAACAGGGTAACAATGCAAGGAAACATATTTTAAGTTTCAACTCATCTTGATTTTACACAAGACAGCACAGGGAAGCCGAGATATGTCCTGCAAATGGACATCAATAAATCCAACATCCATCTAGATCATTAAGCAATTCAAATTGTATACCCTCCGAGACAGATCCCATTCGCTTACTGCAGCTGCCAAAGAGAGAAGCTGAAATAAATGGAGAAGTTTAGAATCGGTAAAAAGGTGACTCAGCCTCCAGACTGGGCTAATGTACGTGGTTGTAGAAAAGCCAAGCACAGTAAAGCTGAAGATATGCCTGGACCCACGATACCTGAACAAGATCATTCAGAGGCCAAAGTATCCACTCCCAATGTTGGATGACTTGGCTTGAGCATAATACTTCTGGATACTAGGTGTGGTTATGGGCTAGAGTACCCAAACAACCATCCATGTTAACTACCTTCAAAATAGTTGTCACCTGAGGATTCTTAGGCTCCTCTTCCAGATCATATCTGCCCAAGAGGAGTTCCCAAGACAGATTCTCAACAGTATAGTCACCATTGGTTTTCCTGGTATACAGCCTTACAAAGGCAGAGCATCCAACCCACAAGCCATAATGCAAAGGGTGAAGCTAAACCCAGAGAAGAGCATCTTTGTGACCGAGGCCTGTCTATTTTGGACACAGACTGCCAGGAAAGGTTAGACCATACCATGAAAAGGTAATGGTGTTGCGGTTAAACAAGACAGAAGGAGACTGGAGACTATCCTGGGGTTGGTCTCAAATCTTTCTATTTTTGGTCATTTATACAGTATTGCAAGAAGTAAACACGCTAGCAACTTGATACAGTTCATCAATGTAGAAACATTGTTATGGTTTCCTAGATTTATCTTAGCAATGTTAGCTAAGATAAGAGCACTCGCTGGCATCCGTTACATCAAACAACAGCATGTCTACTTTTGTTTAAGTAATTACAAAGCCTTAACAGAATTGTTTTCTGTTTATTGTTTTGAGTCAGAGCTGTATTTTACTGTTCAGAATATTTAGTTTGTGTTCTGATACTAGTTTAAGCAGATATACTGTATATCATGTATGAATCCATGTATTCCTCTTATATATTTCCATCATTGAATATGTTGGCTGTGTGCTCTTCAGGGCTTTTAGTGTAATTGTTAGGTGCATTAGTAAAACTGTGCAAATCAATGGCTAATAATGAATGTGCACCTTGAGAAAAGCTGCATAACAGCGCTTCAGCATCTGAATGAACTGTGAGACCAAACACTGAAATGTTTATTGTGTCCTTTCATAATGTAAAGGCATTAGGTGTAGGTTACAGGTGCTTCACTCTTGGTGACATAAGCTTGGATACTGGACACTGTGCAATGGAAACACAGCTGCAATATGACCCAGACACAGATCCCTGTCCAGGGCCAGAGGAAATCTCCGCTTTTTTTTTTCTCCACTGGGTTCCTGAGACAGTTTGTACAAATGAAACCATAAATATGATTCAGGTCTGTCGTGCAACCTGGAACAGATCATGATGGACTCCGGTGACCCTGTGACTTCAGCACTGTCAGCGGGAGATGAAGGGGTCCAGTGGCGAAGGTGCATAAAGACGTACGAATTCAGACACAGTATGACTTCATTGCTTTAGCACCTGCCTTTATGGTTAAAACGATCAATAAATCAGCTTAATCTACTTTTTAGTTTCTTCAAATGGAAGAAGTATGTGTGACGCAGCTATTTGTTTTTGCTGTCTATTTGGGAGGTGTCTGTGGTCAGTTCATTAGGGCCATCATGTACCTTCGCCGTCTTTAATCACCCAAAGATAGGCACAGGGTCTTCTAAGTAAATAAAGATGGCTGAATGTGTGGCCCTTCCTTTAATATTTCATTGAGGTCAAGGGCAAGTCTCAGTAAGTCCTGAATAAATTGAGCCACAGGATCATGCAGTAAGCCGCAGACTAAACAGTTGATCAGGTCTATGACCAGAAGTAAATGTACCTATATGGAAGAATTCAAAAATCTCAAGGCGAAAGAAACTGGTTTTAAGCAAGTTGTTTTTCATTTTGCCTAATTCAATAGCGGATAATAGCAACACTGAGAGAAAGCCTGTGCCTATCCTAAATGTACCTCAGTATAAGTGGTATTGGGACATTTTTCATCTGTGATCTCATTTTATTCCTCCCCTTTAATGAGTGTTGCACCCACGTAGTGTAGCACAGCTGCTGTCAGTGGTGACACGGAAGGAGAAGAGGGGGAGACATGTTCAAATTAATTAACGCAGAGGTTTGCGTTGGAGCGAGAGTGTATTTTTCATTATTTTTCTGTCAGTCTGGCCACTGCGAGTCATTCTGTGATGAGCAACCGTACGGCAGATTGGTACAAAGCACCCGGAAACAATCCGTTTCATGGACCATTAAGGACCCCAGACCAGTAAAAATCCCCTTTTCCAATGTGAAAGATGACCAGCACACATCCATGATGTTGGCCAACATATTGGTCAATAGGTCATTCTTTTTGTTCACTACATTTGGTATTTCAGTGGCAAATCTGAAAGTTTCACTGCCGATTTCTCCAGGAAGTTCGAGTCTCTTCTGGTACAAACATGCCCACACTTGCATCAGTGTTGCACCAAGGCAACCCTAAAAGACCGGTCAGCTTCGAGGGGCAGCCAACTGGACCAGCCTCCCCCAGCCCAGATACAGCCCAACAAGCCCATGCACAGCCTGACCAGTCCAAACAGAGCCTGACAAACCGAGATACAGCCTGACAAGTCCAGATACAGCCCGACAAGCCCAAGCACAGCTTGACAAGCCCAGACACAGCCTGACAAGCCCCGATACAGCCTGACAAGCCTTCCAGTGAACCGGCACAAATTGACGGGCTGTTCTGGCAGTTGGTGGTATGATAAAAAATATTTGGCTTTTTTAATAGTGCTTTCTCATGAAACAAAATACCTTTCTATTGTTAATTGCTTACCTTTGTTATTTGATATACACTGCCATGTCATCTACATCTGCCTTTTTTACTTGTGTTTTTAGACGTGAACGTACACCATTTGTCACTCTGGTACGTGCCATGATGAAAGTGAAAGGAGGTTTTACACAGTGGCTGGGTAACTTTGCATAAATGAAACAAAAGCTTGAAGCGGGCAAAAAGAACATGGCAAGCTGACGTTACTAAGCACCATGCTAGCTAGTTAGTAACGCATGTATTGTTGTGTTGGTTACCATTTACAGTAAATAGATTCTGTTTTTTTGCTGCGTTTTATAGTTAGTACAGACGGTCCTGATGCGGTGTTCTGGGTGCTTTTTTTTTTTTGCAGTATTATCAGTTAGTGAAGTTGTCAATGTTTTGTGATTATTGTTGACAATCATTAGTAAGCATGTTAGCGAATACCTTGTCTGATATCTCAGTGGTTGATCAAGGGCAGGGCTCTCTTTCTAGCACACTCAGTACCTTTCTCCCTCTCTCTTAAGGTTCTACAGGGACGGAATAGTTTGAAGAACTAAACTGCAATCAATATGGTGCGACTCAGGCGCCACTGAGCTCAATCATGGTTATGTAGTCAGCACCATCACCAACCGTTTTATGTTGGATCAAGGAGGCAGATGGCGTCTTCAGAATCCTTTAAATAAGCTTCCATCTGACGGTTAATCAACATATATCCCCTTAACATTCGTGTTATTTTGGCTTGCATTTATTTTAGCTGTAATTTACACAAGTTCTAATAAACTGTGCTGTATTTAACACAGCCTAGAGGAAACACTGTACGTATTTTTACACTAAAACAAAGTAAAACCAAAAGCTATGAAAATAATTTTCCGTTGTAAAATATGTTGAGCTTCATAAATGTCATTTTGACAAGTAAAGAACATGCATACGAATAACATACAAAGAAAATGTAGTAATATTGACCACATTCACTGAATTTTGTCTGCAGTAGATGACAAACTAAACATTTTTTTACTAGTATCTGATCACAGTATTAAAAAGCAGTGTGACTATGTTGCAATAACATGTGTAATATGTTTACTAGATATTTGTTGATCGAAACACACAGTGTCAGGTGCTGCTGTAATGTCTGTCTACCCACAGCATGTCCATCTGTTTGTGAGAAATTAACACGCTAACAGTTTTCGTATTTATACATTTAGATTTGTTGAATTGAGCATTTAACACAATTTTGCATTAGTCTGACTTTTAGCTTGCAGACGTTGTATGGCTCAGGTTCCTCCAGCGGAGAGTACTTGGATGAGGAATGTGCCGGGAAACAAAATAACATAAAACAATAACGATAACATACTCGTGTCATGCTTGTTTGTTTGTATTCATGTCTATCAGACACAACACACAGGTGTAAACTAAAATATTCCCTTGGTGAAAAGTTTATTATGTGCTTCATCCTGTTCACAAAACTGGATTACTCGTACAGAATAAGTCACAACGTCGTAAGACCTAATGAAGGCTGACAGGTGTTGAAGATTTCTGTTTGTGTTCTATTATTAAATGTTAGAATGATCGAAATGAGTGAACCTGGTCTTATAACTGTTCCAGACATACAGGTTTCAGGGTCTTCAAAATGTCTGGCCCCCCTGGGCTTTTCACACTTGACAGTGCTACAGAGAATGGTGCTACATAAAAGAAAAACAGCCTTTGCTTGACTGTCGTTAGCAGTGTGCAGACCTAAACCCCATAGAGCATCTTTGTGTTGAGGAGAAAAAGGCTCTTTGCAGCCTGAATGCACCACTGTGTAATCTGGCAATCTGAAGCAACTGGGTTATTCCATCATGTCAACATGAACCCACTTCCCTGCGGAGGTGACTGTAAATGCATTGGGTTGGCATGTTCACACACACCGTTGTACCCTGCTCCAAAAAATGAAGGGAACACGTGATCAGCACAGTATAACGCCAAGTCAAATAAACCTCTGGGATGTCAATCTGCCCAGCTAGGAGGCATAAGCGATTGTTAATCAATGTCTCCTGCTTTGGTGCAAATGAAAGGGACAACAGGTGCACTGGAGAGGCCACAGCAAGACCACCACCCAGAAAAGGGAATGGTTTTGCAGGTGGTGGCCACAGACAAATAGACTCTCGCATTTACTGGCGGACTGGACCAGCCCTGGGTACTTCCTGGTGCAGAACAAGGCCCTGCCTCATGTGACCAGAGTGGGTAGGCAGTTTTTGGATGACAGAGGCTTTGATGCCATAGAGCCTGAATCCAGTTGAGAATCTCCAGGGACGATATGTGTCGGTGCATCCCGCAACCACCAAGTAGCACCGCAGACTGTCCAGAAGCTCACTGATGCCCTGATTCAGGTCTGGGAAGAGATCCCGCGATGTGTGATTTAAGTGTTCCTTAAATGTTTTTGTGGCACTACTGAACAATTCAATGTTTTTGTCAGTGTAATTGATGTTGAAATTCACACATAGAATATTTGGCCATTAGCGAGGGTCCGGTGTGTTGTATCGACGGCTTTGTAAGTTATTGGGCATTTTAGGGAGAGGGTGTGATGTAGGCTTATCTCAATTTGAATGAAAACCTGATCAGTACTGCTAGTTTTAAGACAACGAACACAGGCCTAATCGATGGACCACTACATTAACATCAATACGAATGTATCAATAAATTAGCAAACTGGATAATAAAACAATAATGTAAATGTGCAGGATAACACATCAAGCAGGTTAAAAGGAACAGCACCTGAGATGCTGGATGCACGTATCAGATACAGGCCAAAGTAATTGGGCAATGCACAGTGACATTGACCAGCCAATTGTGTGTTAGTTACCCACCAACACATTTTCCATTGAAAAAGTCAGTTGCATCATTGTGATTCATTGAAAGCAGATTCTTCCTAGAGCTGACCACACAGCCAAACTAAGTAATCGGTGTAGAAGGAAGATGGCAAAACCTGCCAGAAGAACAACCATCTCTACTGCATTCTGTTGATCAGGCTTTTATGGTAGAGTGGGAGGACAAAAGCCACTCCTAAGTAAAAGGCATATGACATGCTTCCCGCAGGACTCTGAGAGCATGAGGAAAATAATTTTATTTTCCTAGGAGACAGAAATAGAATTTGTAGGTATTGGTTGTATCATCTGGACAGTTAGATTTTTGTCCCAGTCTTCGGCCTAGCGCATCAATTTCACACAAATACAGGCTGTCCCGCATACAGGCTGTCCCTCCTAAAGGCTGTCCCTCATACAGGCTGTCCCTCATACAGGCTGTCCCTCCTACAGACTGTCCCTCCTACAGACTGTCCCTCATACAGGCTGTCCCTCCTACAGGCTGTCCCTCATACAGGCTGTCCCTCCTACAGGCTGTCCCTCCCACAGGCTGTCCCTCCTATAGGCTGTCCCCCCTACAGGCTGTCCCTCCTACAGGCTGTCCCTCCTATAGACTCCTTCCTGCAGGCTGTTTCGTGTCCTCTACCAGCGGGGTGTTGGCCCCCTGGGGGTTCATTGTAGGTTTATCTTTGGCTGAGATGTGCTCTGCACCCCTGGTTGTTTTCACATGCCGTTGTGCGGTTCTGCAGCCTTTATGTCACCTTGAGGGGTTGAGGGATGGATGACCTGGCAACCTCGCTCGTCGATGCCTATTTTTCTTCGTCAGCCCCATGTCAGTATTTAGCTTCCCGGCTTAGCTGCAACTCGTATGGTTCCCATAATGTCACAAAGTTACTGGCCGAAAGGTTCTTTCTGGATGTGCATAAAACACTCATGCCCAGGGGGGAGGTAGGGAGGTGGGCCTCTTCTTGGGCCCCACACAGTTTGAGTCGCTCTGAAAAGCAGTACTGAAACCAGTGAGAGCAGGTGTACTGTACGTGGGGTATTTACAGTATAACACAGGTGTACTGTATGTGGGGTATTTACAGTATAACACAGGTGTACTGTACGTGGGGTATTTACAGTAGAACACAGGTGTACTGTTTACGTGGGGTATTTACAGTATAACACAGGTGTACTGTACGTGGGGTATTTACAGTATAACACAGGTGTACTGTACCTGGGGTATTTACAGTATAACACAGGTGTACTGTACGTGGGGTATTTACAGTATAACACAGGTGTACTGTACGTGGGGTATTTACAGTATAACACAGGTGTACTGTACCTGGGGTATTTACAGTATAACCCAGGTGTACTGTACCTGGGGTATTTACAGTATAACACATGTTGAGTGTCTCGGTCCTGTGTCGGTCTCAGCTACATTTTGACTGGAGTGTCTCTGTCTGCTGTGTGCAAGTATGCATACACTTTCTATAGTTGTTTGCGTTGATGCTAGTAATTTTACCACTTTGTGTCGTTGAAAAGCTCCATGAATGTATTTAGCATTCTAAAAAACTTTCTCAATTAACTGTTTACTACAAAGTAGCCGATTCTTTCCAGGCAGAATTCAATGTTATTATTTACATGAATTTCTGTGGCCATTTGTTTTGCATCACTGTGTGCAATCACTTGAGCACTTTAGAAAAACTGCTCTCCAAACAATGGTTCCCTGGTGCACACTTCAGCAATGGTGAGTACATCTAAAAATAAAAATATTTGATTCATCCCAGATTTCAAAAGTGTTCTCAAGATATGGGATTGTAGTACACTTAAAAGTTTTGGCTTTCTTTGTGTTTTGAAAAAAGCGTGATTAAAAAAAAAAAAATATATATATATATATATATATGGAAAAATATATGTGGGTAAAAAAAAATCTAACCGATTCTATAGGGCCATACTTTATCAGAATGTTTTGCTCTCCTATTAGAGGATACTGGGGAAATGTGTTTGAAAGACCCAACCTTTCTTCAGACAGCATACGTTTTAATGTTAGTTGTATTTTCTAAGGGAGTCATTCAGCTGATGTCAATGACTCAATGTCAATTCATTGCAATCATTAAGAAAAGATGTGTCATCAGGTTGACAATTATTGCATAGAGACCAATGAACAACAGAGGCTCTTTGCCTCACTCAGCAAGGCAGGGAAATATATACAAGGACCTGCTACACATAGTCTTTCAGTCAGAATGAGACAGACTGGACACTTTTCGTAATTGATGTTGCTTGAGCGCTCAATGGACTCCCGACACCGCCCTGCAGGGACATGTGGTGAAATGCGCATGTACCTAATCGGCACACATGATTTAGTCAAGTGCTTTACCCTTTCAAAACACGCTATGTATTATAAACGTATGTGTTGTGATGCCTGATGTTTTCAGGCTGGATTTGATCACTGACTGACGAGGAGATGCCTGGTTCTTTGTGTCATACAGTGGGCGGCCTTTTCCATGAGTGCTGTTTGGCAATGTATTAACGGGTTTCAAGCATGACTGGAATGTCCGTCGTTATGTTGGTCCGTGACGAGGAGCGTTGTGGTGCCTCCCCCGGCGTATTATTTTGCCAGGTTTTCCGACCCCTACTCACTTTCTATGATTCACTGGCTTTCTGTTTTCTGCATTTTGGTGGGAAGTAAGGATTACCATTATCTATTTGGCTGACCATACGAGGGGAGTTGTGTGATACGGCTCGGGTGGAGGACATACTCATGGGGGACGTTATAACACACACAACTTGGGTTTGAAAAAAATAAGGGTTTTCAAACAGGGTCTGTCTTAATTGTTTTGTTGCTACCCCAAAAATGCTCTTGTGGCTGAATGGGCACAAATTCCCAAAGACACGCTCCAAACTCTAGAGGAAAGCTTTCCTTGAAGAGTGGTGGCTGTAATAGCTGCTAATGGGGGGCAAAGTCCATTTTAATTCCTGTGGTTTTGGTAATGGGATGAGATAGACAAATATAGGTGGAATTCTTGGGATAGACATCCAGATTGTTGCACCATCAAATAAATACATCAGATAGCAGCCTATTATCTGGCCTTATTAAAGCAAATGTTTCCAGGGACAGGAACCCATAGGTTCAAGTCACTGTGGGGCTCAAGAGGCAGTGAAGAAAATGTATAAAATATATATCGTTTCTACTGAGTAGGTTAGTGGAACATTAAGTGATAGGTGATCACATGATCTGATCTTGTTGGAGTAATTGAAATCACCATTGAAAGATCTCTTTCAGACCTACAGAAAGAAGGTTATAGATTCAAATGAGTGTGGGAGGGGATTTAAAAAAAAATCTACAAACAATTCTAAATTAGCCATTCCACTGTCCGGAAATAATTCGCAAGTGGATAACATTTAAAACAACTGCCGACATGCCACAGTTGATGTTACAGCACATCCATCTACAATAAGAGAGAGACTGCACACGTTTGATTTGCATGGGAGGTGTGCAAGTAGGAAACCCCTGCTCTAAAAAAAACATCAAGGCAAGACTAAAGTTTGCCAGAGAACACCTAGACAACGATCAGGGCATCTGGTACAATGTGCTTTGGTCAGATTAATCCAAAGTCGAATTGTTTGAGCACAGTAACAGAAGACATGTGTGGCGCAGACCAAAGACAGCATTTGAACACAAAAACATGATACTAACTGTGAAGCATGGGGGGGTGGACATTTCATGGTTTGGGGATGTTTCACTGCAGTAGGGCATGACCAGCTCACTATCATAGAATCCACTATGAATTATTCATAGTATCGTAGGGTGCTTGAGGAAAATGCTTGAGGAAGTGAACTATGCAACATGACAATTACTAAAATATTCCAGTAAATCCACCAAGGAATGGCTCAAAAGAAAGAAATGGAGAGTTATAGAACGGTTGAGTCAAAGCTTGGATCTTAATCCAAGTGAGATGCTGTGGGGTGATTTGAAACAGGCTGTGCATGCAAGAGACCCCTCAAACATCACACAGCTAAAAACATTCTTCATGGAGATGTGGGAAAAACATTCTCCCAGTCAATGTCAGAGACTGGTAGACAGTTATAGGAAACGACTATTAAGGTTATTTCAGCCAAAGGGGCAATACCAGCTATTGGGCATAGGGTGTCCTAACTTTTTCCTCGGTAGGAAATGGTATTCTTGTAAATAATTGCTTATAAAAATAATATCATGGTTAAAATGTCATTGCTTTTGGTTAAATTACATCACCCTTATTAATAGATATTGTTTTAAAGAAGATCAAATATTGATATGTCCATATTTCATGGGGTGTCCTAATTTATTCACATAAATGTAAATACCCAACTGCACATGTAAGAGGCCATTCCTCTTCTCCTGACGTCCCGAGTTCCCGCGTTCCCACACCTGGTGACCAACGTTTGCTTTGCCGGCACCTGAACGGCCTAAGGAAGTTGTTGGAGCAGGATGAGATAAGGCCTTCCCAATCCCCCCGGGTTGATGCTAGTACATTGGCAACACCTATGGGTATTCACACACATCAAGTATTCAGCTAGCGTTACCGTCAAGTTTGACCTGAGATGGTTGTGGTCAGTTTGATGCTACAAGAGAGAGACTGTGCCACCTGGGTGACCCACACTGCCTGCAAACGACCCTTTAAATAAGTATTCATTCTGCATTTACAGTACATTGAGTGTAGAGTGCCACATGGCATTGAAAAATTGCCTATCATTGTGTCGTGTCGGCTAATAAATTGCAAACAAAGACTAATTAGAAGCTACGTCTCTACACTTTGGAATATGATTGAACTCATTAACGAACAGAAACATATTACATGGCTAATTTGCATCCCATGTTAATGCTTGCAACAGCCGAAAGACTCCAAATAGATTGGAAACTAACTAACAGTTTCAGTGTTCCTTTGCTGCATTGATTACATTCCATTTGAAAAGAAGGGCAGTCTATTGAACTCAATATTGCTTAGCACATAGACAGTAAGCACTCATTTCCCACAGATCATTGAGTGAGACTCAAGCGCCAAAGCTGGAACTCCGCAGTTATGCACGTGCCGACATCAAGTCCTCATCAGGTCTTTTCATCTGCATACAATCAACGTGCACAGCCAGGCACTATGAAGTGTCAGATGAGGATATGGCAAAATGTGGATGGAGTGTGTGATCGGTACAACCAGGCAGGAAATGAATCAGTCAAGTCACCAGATATCAGAAACTGCCTTTTTTATCCCCATAAACTTTCTCCCACTCGAATAAAAACACAGATAGCAGGAAACTCTTGATCCACTGCACAGGAATACTTCAGAGTGCTTAAGATAGATCTTAGAAATAAGCAAGCTTGCACTGTCAAAAATAACTAGATCTTATTTTTCTCTGAATTAAGAAAAAATGAACTCATCGTTTTTCTTAGAAACAGATGGTGTGTCACAAATTAGGCAGTGAATTTACATTATTACTCACTGAAAGTTGCTGCTGGCTCCTGTACAGAATGTTGGTTGGGAATCTTCTTTTATTTTCCATTCAGCAAGAGGCTCTTATGAATGTTCCCATCTTGATCCACACCACCAAGTCCTTATTTATTTTACTTAAAAATATAAATGGAAGTCATTTTTGCAAGAAAATTGTCTCTCACTCACTTTCTCAAAAAATAACAAACATAGCTCCCGGAGCATTATAAGGGTCAGTTTGCAATTTACTGGCCCAATGACTCAAAGTGTAATACAAATGTACAACTAATAATTAAAAAACTCACAAACATCACAAATATTTTCACATGGTGTTTCCCTTTTACTGTAAAATATTTCTTCACCAACTCCCCCATAAAATGAGGGGATTAACTCTGCACCAAGAGGCAGCGATTAAAAGGACTCCCTCCTCAAAACCCCCCCTTCTCAATCTTGCTAAAGCTAAGCCACCGTCCTCTCGAACCATCAATCTCTGTCCACCTGAAATATTACTGCTCGACTAGTATAAGATCAGCTAAGGGAAATCCTATTTTGAACATTTACATTCCATATTCAAATGTTAAAATTATTTAAAAAAAATATTTAATCAACCTCCATTGTGGCCAGAACAAAATTAAACATACAAGCCTCCCCAATTTTGTGTCAGCGGTACAATATTGAAAATATATATTTTCTGATTGTTACTTCATTTCAAAGGCAGTTTTTGGGACTTTTTCTACGGATTAGTCAATTGTTAACACCATGCAAATTTTATCACACAGAAGACACATTTCATTCAAAATTAATAACCCAACTTGATATATACTTAATAAGTTGGATGCAACACAAGCCAAAGTTAGTTTTGGTCCATGAATTACATGAAAAACATTTGATCACACTAGGGATATAGAAATAATTTTATTATTTATTTATCTAGAACCAACTTATTTATTTATTTAAAAGTTATTTACCAATTATTATTATTACCAAAATGCTTTAGTTAAGTATGCAACAAGTATAGATTTCCTCCTTTGGGGACTTCCTTTTGACACTCTGACTATGTTATACACAATAACCCAATAATACAATGTTATAACCATCTCTTAATCTTTTATTATTGGTACAGTCAAATTCACAGGGCATTTATACTAGGCATTTAGAATGATATATATTTGTGTCTTAAACCCCTTTTAGCCATTTACATTTACCCTGATAAGATGAACATTAAACCAGGTTTTCAAAATAAGCAAACCGTACTTTACATTCAAAGAGTCGTTTAATGTACCAGAAAAGAATCATCTGTGCAGTGTGTGCTATCATCTGACATGCATACAGTCCAAGCCCACTTAACTCTAAAACAGATGTTTTGCTTTTGTAAACATTCATTTAGTTATTCCAAATGTCCTTTTCGTCCTTAAAGGCTTTTCTCACCTCCTTACGCAGAGCATCACCCTAGACACCTACGGAAATAGATATGAACTCAGTGATTTTGACTGCTCACATAGACAGCTTTTCCTAACTATGCTAGGATCACAGGAATGTTTTTTCATTGCCAATGAAATGTTGTTCAGAGCTGCTGCAAGTAAAATGTATTGCTATTACTCATTGACCTCTGACAGTGTTGTGATGATCATGGAAACTAGAAAGACAACCACTGTTAAATAACTTTTTATTTTCCACTCCTAATTGCATAGCTGCCATTGATATATAATAAATATAACTGGTTTGCCAATGATAGCATAATAGTTGGACCGGATGCCATTGCAGTGTACACAGAGGAACAAAGAAACAGCGCTTACATGTACCTTAATGTGATTTTATTGTCATGTCAGCTATCATGGATAACCATTGGTCATGCGGTTTCCAGGTAATTGTCCAGCCCTAGTTGTGTGTTAAATAAACTGTATTAGATTCAGATGTGTTTTAGTGCGCATGAAACAAAAATGGAGGATACCCCAAACTGTTGAGCAGCTAAAATCCTCATCATTTCACTTTCAAAACTATAGCAATTGGTCTCCTCAGTTCCCAAAAGGCTACAGGGTGTTGTTAAAAGAGTGGTGATGCAGCATTGTGATAAACAATACCCTTTCCCAACCGTTTTAAAAACGTGTTGCTGGCTTCAAATTCAAAATGTGTTTTTCCAAAATGTTTTGCTTAGTTTCAACATTAAATTTGTTGGGCAAAAACTGATGCAGATCTTTTGCATTCTGTGTTTTTTTTTTGTATTCTGTGCAGCGTCCCAACCTTTTTGGAAAACGGATTGTCGAACAGAGTGATGTGAACAGAAGAAAGTGATTGGCATTGCCAATAAGGAACAGGGCTCCAACCGCCCAGTTGTTTTACCCGACTGTTGTTCAGATACACAACACTTCAGAGGACTGGACATCAAATATAATGGAAAAAGAGCATTTCTGACTGTTGCTCAGATAGACGACAATTTAGAGGACTCGACATGAAACAGAATGGAAACAGAGCATTCCTGGCAGAAAATTAAAACATACAAGGGGACACATTTTGCGGGTCTTTGATTCCTGGTTGGAACCGTTGGCAGTGTTAATTGAATTTCGACCTTTAAGCATTAAATCCCTACTTTGAACCCATGCTGCTTTAAGATTAAAGGCTGCCTCTGGGATTTCTCAAGCAAGAGACTATTATGAAAAGAAGTCGTATGTACTTTTACGAGTGATGATTATGTTCAACAGCAGTCAGGAGTAAAGTTAAGCTGGTTTACTGACAACTGTAATGGACCTTAACATTTGATTTGGTTGGACATATTGGGATTTCAGGCTTCATTATCATGACTGTGATGCATGCTTGGGGCCCTAGGTAAAAAACCTTAACGGCGTTGTGCAATAAAACATCTGATTGTCCAGTTTCTTGAATGGTATTTTCACACTGTTAGTTTGAAATAATACTCTGAAAGTGTGACAATTATCATAATACCCTTTCAGTGACTGGTGACCGGTTTGATAAGACTTGGTAAAATTGTTTAAAGCTAGATATCTTGGGAGTAAGAGTTTCTTTGCACAGAAAAATATGATTTAACATTATTATATATAGAAATAATCATTGCTTGCTTTATAATTCGTAGTGAATTCAGGCAACTTGCTAAGCAAAGATGTAATGATCTATAAACATTAAGTATGGCCGATTTAAAGCAGTTTTTCGCTAATTTGATTTGTTATTTATTCAGATTTCATATACAGTTATAAATGCTGGAAATTGCTGAAATAACTTTCATAAGATGTTTTCCATAACTGTCTACTAGTCTCTGACATCGACCGGGTGAAAGTTTATCCCACTCCTCCATTTCTTCAGCTGTGTGATGTTTGAGGGGTTACTTGCATGCACAGCCCATTCAAATCACCCCACCCCATCTCAATAGGAGATTGAGCCAATACCAGCTAGTAGGGCATAGAGGATCTCAGTAGGAAATTGCATCTTTTTTTAATGTTTTGTTAAATAACATATATCATGGTTATCATGTATATTATAATAATAAAACCAAATCTGGATCGGTCTGACACTATGTTAAAACCTATGACCAATGAAAATGCTGAATGCTTTTTCAAAATACCTTCTGTTTGTGGCAAATATCCATTGTCTGATCATCTGGGCACTAAGGAATACTGAGGAAATACAAGATTGCCCCTCAGTAAATCTTGTCATATCTGGTTTACTGGTGAATCGGTAATGTCCCTCTTGGTTTGGCATTGCATCAATCCCAATTAAATTGAAACACAGCAAAGCTGCATTCAAACAGAATTGCAACAACCACTGCTATTTTGCTAAAAAGCTCTGATAAAACCAAAAGCCCTTAATACATACCCATACACATGTTGAGAAGATGTATTGATTTGATTTATTTTGACTATAATTAATTATATGTTTCTGAATTTAGCAAATTAATAAAGGGGCATCTCATCTCTTAATAGTTGTTAATTCAATATTTTTTAACACATTTGTTCAATTACACCAAAACATTTACTGATAAGCTAAGGGAATTGAGTATTTAATATTGTGATGTGGTAGGATCCCACATAGTTTAATGTTATGGCTTATCAGCCAGTCACACTATTGTTGAATCAATATATTTGACTGGTTCAAAACCTATTCCATATTAGTTTGTGGTAGGTAACGCTATTTCCCCTAATAGATAGCATGAAGGATTAGCTGTGTGAAAGCTACTTTCGTTACTGTTCTTCAAGAAGGAAATCAAAAGGTAACTTACAGTCAATACAACCTGTTAAACATAGGAGTCCACATCTTTACTTTAATTGTCTGATCATTAAAAGACGGTTTGGAGCTGTCAAAGCTCATTCCCATTCTGCCCAAATTAAATGGCAGATTTTGCATGTCTTATTCACTTTACGTTTAAAATGACCTAATGGGCAACACAAATGGATAACCCATATTGACCCATATTTTTTTACCATGATTATATATTGATCATGCAGATTTGCTCTACTACAGCAGCAGGAGAGGTCTGTTGTACTTCCAACAGCATGCAGGCGGGTTGCTTTGGATTCCAACCTTCCTCAAAGCGCCTACTTCACGCCCCTTTAGATGGATAAGTACGTGTTATAGTGAGGTGTACACAGACTGCTTTGTGTGATTGTCCCAATTTAGCAATCTTAAGAGGAAAAGAATGACCATACTTTGCTATGCATACAAAACTCTGCAACATTCATAAAAACATGTGTAGTGAATGAAGTGAATTTCAACAGTCACCTTCTGGATACTGCACACTTTTTTATTCAAACGCCTAGAATGTTAACTTGGTTTGGGGAAATCTTTTGCTAGTGACCAGCTGAAGACTTCAGCATTGTGACGTGTGGTAACAGCCAGACCGATCATGACGATTGTGTGGTGGACGTCCACTCAAGCTGACGTGCACATTTGCTTTGGTGTCATTTCGGCTTAGATGTGAATGCAGGGAGATTAAAATTCACCATTGAGCTTCAACCAATAGCTAATATCGCCCACGTTATCATAAACAGAAAGATACATGCAGGGAGAAAACATAAAAATGCAGGGAGACCAGCAGCATTGTTAAAGAATGATCTGAATAATTAAAACATTTCCATGTTCCCTCACAGATTCTCAGATACTGCATACTAATAAGCACATGGGCATTGTTATTTAATGATCTTAGTTGATATCCAATCATAATGCTGGATAGCTGAAAAGCTGTTTGGCTTGAAGGACAATACATTTAGTTGTCCCGAGAAAGGATTCTGGGTTCTCCGTAAAAACTCTCCACTGGTCTGACTTAAGTCTCATCCACCCACTGGAAGAACTGCATCACATAGGAAGGAGGTGGGCAGTATAAGGTGAAAGGTCATGAGATACCGATTGGATGAATGCAGTATGGGAGATTCCGTCACGAGCATGCCCAGATTCCCAAGAGGTACAATACGCTCATGTAGACCAAAACATCCCCTTTTGTTTACTGTGGGGGACTGTGGCGTCTATTTCCTGTACTCCAGAGGTGTACATTTAGGCACTTTTCATTTCAACGATTTCTCTTTTCCATGACAATTTGCTGCAGTGTCCCTCTTCAGGCAAGTGCATTGAGGGGATTGAAACCATCAAACTCCTACACAGTGACTTCAAAGGCTTAGATGTTTCATTTCACCTGAGCTGTGTTTCCGAGTGCGTTTAAAAGCATACAGTTACCACGGCAGTGTTCGGCCTGGATGTGTGGGAGATAATGATCATCTGGAAAAGTCTATTATGGGGAACTCCCACTATAGCCTCTATAATCTATGTAATTATTCCCTACTTTAAAGCTTCATAATTTCATCCAAACACTGATATTCAGACAATAAAACATAATGTCCTTTGAGAGGTATTCTGAATATTGTGGGCCTAAATAGTTTAATCTCTTACGTATGGTTCAGAGTAGTGGGAACTGTCTTGTAACGAGAAAATGTGACAAAGGGCTATTGTGAACACACTATGTATAATGCTTGATTAGGCAAACGCCGTTACCATGACATTGTAAAGGGTAGCGAACGATCATATCCCACTGAAGTTGCCAACAGCATTGTGTGTCTCCATAAACCCCTCACATACGAAGAGCTCATCACATCGTTATGTGTATTGTGACAAACCGCATTGCTCGTTGTGCAGCATGTCCCTACCAGCTTGAGGCATTATGGCAGGACCATAACATGCCAGTGTCATAACAAAAACACGGCTGCCGCTAATTAACTGTAATGGATGTTGAGCAGAGTCCTGATTTGACACTGATCAATAAAGCAACGTAGCTGAGGCGGTAACTGAGACAACTGGGAAATGATTTGACTCCTAGGTATATGGAATGCATAATTGATTACTCTGTAGGGCCTGTTGTCTCCATTGTTAACACACTGTATAGTAAACCCCAAGCACATACAGTCGGAACCCTAATTAATGCCTGTGGTAAGACCGCTCAAGAAAGTGGAATGAATACATTGTGGACTGAGAAAACAATACAAAGGACCAGAAAACCTTCTGAACTAGAATGAGGAAACCGCATGGGTGAAAAGACAGTTAACACATCTACATAACAATCTACATTTGATTCTATTATCCCAGACATCCAACTATCTCTGCTGTCGGTGCAAGCACTAGTATAACCCACCTCTTAATAACATAATGCGTACTTCAGGCTTTCAGGAGAAGGAACGGCTATGTTGACAAGTTAATGCGCCTCCAATAATTCTCTTAAATTGTCTTCTTGGATTGACGCCCAATAATTCTACTGACACCCATTAATTCATGAACTAGATAAAAAAAACGGGGCTTTAACCCTTTCGCCTGGCAGAAGATTATGCAATAGCTAATCATCCTGAGTGCTGGGGGGTTTATGTAGAAGGCCTCTGTATTCTTGAAATAACACAAGGACCATGTTCACAGACTTAAAGACAGCACATAATCTTATATCATGAGTCTATTTTCTCGATGAGCTGGGATGTTCAAACCGACTAGCTATGCCATAATTGTAAATAGCCATTCAATTGTCATGATTGCTTCATTGTATACAACAGTGTGTCACGAAAACCCTCAATTTGTTTAATTCAAGTACCCTCATGTTCCAGAGAAACAAACGGCACCTGGTGAACTGTGATTTTCAACACAGCTGCCATGCACAGGCCAGTACATACACACATCAGTGACTAGAAGTAGAGGAACAACCAAAACGGTCTCTTTAACTATGTTAACTGCTTTGCATGCTGACTATGGTTGTCTTGTCTTATTAGTGTGTCATTGTTTATTGTTGTCTTGTCTTATTAGTGTGTCATTGTTTAAGATAAACCTTCCATCTTTAAGACAATATATCCCTGGCCTCTAGGTGTTTTCTTTATTCCCTTAGATAGTTAAGTAGTTAGTTATTGCATCGAGATGTCCTTTACACCATATTTGCTTCGTTACTTTACGTCTCAATTCAATATCTATATCTTCTATGGTAGCTTATGTGCTTTTATCGATGTAGTAAAGCTACTAAATCCTGAGCAGGTTAAGTTTCCGTTGCAATGAAGATGTTTTAAATGCATAGCTTGGAGACTGGATTGTTATCCCAGGCATCTACATATCCACCCCTCACGTGGTGTACGCCACTCAGCATTCACGCCGCTCCGTGTTGAAGGAAGGCCAAGAAGATCATTACGGACCTCCGCCACCCGAGCCGCAGAATGTTCACTCTACCACTGTCTGGCAGATGGTACCGAGCATCAGATCTCAAACCAACAGACTCTGAGGCAGCTTCTACCACCACGCCACCAGACTGTTGAACAGCCATCGCTGTCTGCCTCCACCCTCTGCAGAGTCAACGGCAAAAGAATGTTCTGTTTTTTTCCGGAAGGAATTGGAAAGACGTTTGGAACACACTCGGGCGCATTGACACGGCAAACGAACATAGACCCTAACTGGACCACGCTGTATTTTCTTCTTCTATGCTCAACGTTGGGGTTTGCCAAAATGAAATAGTTGCCCAATGCTTAAGTGCTTAGAGAGATGTTCTCTCTGCTATTAACAGTTTGGGCTGTATAGCACACAGAAAGTGTTCCTTGTTAGTTTTAGACGTGACGGCTATAGACAAACTCGTGATTGTATTAGCTAAAACAATAGCTATCATACAGAAATTGGTGAAGATGATAATTTTTATTCAACCCCGTGTAAAAATGATACCTTTTCTTCTGCAGTGAGACCATTTGCTGAACCTCAGTGAGCCTCCTTAAAGGAAAGAAAAACACATGTCTGCAACAAGTATTAACTATAACTGTAGTAACCCTTTGTCATGTCCTGGCTGTGGGCCTCTAGCCATCTCTGTGGCCTGGGGCTCACAGTCAGGGCCTGTCGCACAGGAAGGCCTCTTGCCTTCTCTATGCCGCTGTGGGCTCCCCAGTCAGAGCAGCTGTGTTCAGTTGCCTCTGATTGGGGAGCCTACTTAGGCTGGGTTTTCACCACACTCTGTGTGGTTTATTGTTTGTGTATAACGACGTTCATGGTTTGTCCTTTGTTGAATTCCATTGTGCAGTGGATACGCTACACGTTTCTTGTATTTAGTTAAGTTCTGTTTGCTGTGTACGCACCGCACCTTTTCTTTACGTTTGCAGTTCGTGTTAGTTTGTCTCTGTCTGTTATTGGATTAAAATCACTTTTCTTTACAATATGTCTGCATTTGGTTCTACTCCACACCGCAACCGTGACACCCTTGGTTTATGAAAAATACATTCATTATAATAATACTTTCTTTTATTTTCTATTTTTGCTGGGGGCACAGCCAACGCCACTGACTATTTAATTCAACTTTGATCAGAGCCTGCTGCAGAAAATCTTTGGCTAGTGGGATTTTATATTTTCAGCATTATGATGATATATTTATATTTAAACCCACACCATGTTGCATCTATTCCAATGGTTCAGGTGAAGGGCTCACAGCACATGAAGAGCAGAACACTCGCCCAAATGGGCCACAGGTTCTAGACGCTAACTCAAAGCAGACACTCCAAGAAATAACAG
The DNA here is from genome assembly GCA_016801125.1 of Novumbra hubbsi. Taxonomy (NCBI): domain Eukaryota; kingdom Metazoa; phylum Chordata; class Actinopteri; order Esociformes; family Umbridae; genus Novumbra; species Novumbra hubbsi. The sequence continues at coordinate 26,035 of JACXGK010000108.1, read as the reverse complement.
CAGAATTCATAGAAAGTGAACTAGGAAGGGACATTAATATTCTCTTCCCCAATGTGGGCACCAAATCTCAAACGCCTGGAACCTGCACTTGCAGATACCCCTCGTATCCTGAGATGATGGTTTCCATTGGCATTGGTCCTCCGCTGGGCCAACATGGGAGCCATGAGAAAATCCATAGGCATTAATATCGAGTTGGTCCCCATATTGCAGTTATAACAGCTTCCACTTTTCTGTGGAAGGCTTTCTACAATATTGTGGAGTGTGTCTGTTGGAATAGGGTTGAGGCCAGGGCTCTGTGCAGGCCAGTCAAGTTCTTCCACCCCGAACTCATCCAACCATGCCTTTATGGACCTTGCTTTATGCGCTGGAGCACAGTAATGCTTGAACAGAAAACAACCTTCCTCAAACTGTTTCCGCAAATTTGAAAGAATATACTGTACCAAAAGTTCTTGGTAAGCTGAAGCATTAACGTTTCCCTTCGTTGGAACTAAGGGGCATAGGCCAAACCTAGGCCTAGAGTTGGCCTAAAAACAACCACATAGCATTGTCCCTCCTCCACCAAACTTAACAGTTGACAAAATGCAGTCAGGCATGAAAATGTCTCCTGGCATTCATCAAACTCAGACTCGTCCACCAGACTGCCAGATATTCATGCCGTTCACCACTCCCTCCGATGCTTGACATTGTGCTTGGGACTTGCATACAGCTGCTCGACCATGGAGATCCATGTCCTGAAGCTCCAGTTGCACTGTTTTAGTGCTGATGTTAATGCTGGAGGAGGTTTGGCGAGTTTTACCCACTATGTGTCTCAGCATGTGTCTCAGCAGCCTGCTCTGTAACGTTATGTGGTCTGCCAATTTGTGGCTGAGTTGCTTTGGTTCCTCTATGCTTCCACTTTGAAATAATACCACTTATAGTTGATTGTGGAATATCTAGGAGGTAAGACATTTTACAAACTAACTTGCAACGGTGGCATATATCTGTGGCAATGGGACTTAATGAAACACCTCAATTCAATGATTAAGAGGTTTGGCTCAATACTTTTGTCCATATGTTTCCCTCAGCTGTTGGTACACACCGCCAATGTCCTGTTTTGGCTCGGTACCTGCACATAACAACCCATTAGCCCCAGAGGGGAACACATTTTTTTTGTGCTGCAAACAAACAGCTGTGGTCATTTGATATGCGAGGTGCGCTGTGCAACTGCTCCCCCCTTTTCTTAGAGAGTGGCATTACAGTGGCACCCTCCACTCTGCAGGGAGGTATCTGTTAGGGTAACTATGTGCGATAGAAGTCACTTGGATGACTTGCATTAATATTGTCTCTCAGTCTCAATGCCGACACACGGTGTGTCTGATTTTGGTGACTAGACACATAAGGACGTATGGAAGTTAGCATTGTAAAAAGCACACCCACAGAAGTCTGCGGTTATACTGAGACCCAGCCAGAACAGTGGCTAGGATAAACCCTTACATGTATCTTCGAGGAAACCAAGAGAGATGGAATCTGAGGGGTGGCCAGTCCATTTCTGTCTGTGTTAGGTGAGGATCATAAGGGTACATTATCATTATTCACCACAAATTATGCATGTGCTAACAGTATTGCTTCCTCCTTGACGGTTTTCATTGCCCCACGCTGGCCTCGAACCCAGGTCCTTTGGGTTCGAAACACCCTTACAGTCATTATCTCAGTTACACTGGATCCAGATCAGCTGCATATCCAGGAGGGCCAGGACAGGAATGAACAGCTGGGCTGTGTGCAGTGACATAATGAACTCACTGGTCATGCCAACATAACCCCTAATCAATGTCCCATTTTTTATTAGACATAATGACCTAGGTAGTCACTATCCATATGGGTTATTCCAATTCCAATTATAAGTTGGCATTTTCAAATGCAATATAAAATAGTATGTGTTCTGTAGAATATGCAGTCTCATAATATGCTGAGAGTGAGAAACTGTGCTTTTTCAAATGAGTCAATAGACTGGTTGTGTTGCTTTAGTCGTCAAAGACGTTTTAAAAGTGAAAAGTTGGTTTAATGTCTGAATTCTCCCAAAAGACAAGCTCAACGGACACAGATTAATCCGTTTCTGTTTCTGTTGTGTTATGTGGGTGTCAAAGAAAGATTTTTAACAGCTAAATACTAAGCTGCTAAGTGATTAGTACTGCCGTTTCAATCGAAATTCGATTAATGATCTAACCTATTTCCAGACGGCTCCACCCACTTTGCCCGACATGGCCCCTGCCTATCACAAGGGCCACAACAGACTAATGATCTACCCTGGGAGGAAGTTAATTGCTTATATTGCTCTTGCGGAAACTTGGATTAAGATCAAAGTGCTCAGATGCCAACTATGGTGTGGTACTGATGGCAGAGCCACTTGGCTGAGGAAGTTCGGAGCAACCAATCAGATCAGCCACTGTGAGCAGGACCAACGGCTGATACCCTCACCCCCGTGCCTTAGGGGGTCTTGCTTTGAGCCTTCCCTTCACCTGCAGAGGTGAATGGCGCTACATTGTTCTGGAAGTTGAGCATTTGATTTGCCCATTTTCCTGATGCTTCCCAAGCCAGGTTAACAAACATATATGTCCCCAACACCTGGGGCACCTCCTCTGGCTTCTTGCCTTTCGCCTCCCGCTGGGACATTTCTAAACCTGCCCAGAGAAAATCCTTGAGCCAAGCCACCCGTCAGTCAAACTGCAGCTCATCTATGTGCACTTATCTATCCTGTGTGGGCGTCTAGACAGCTTCAACCACAGGTGGCGCTGGGCCACCAGTAGTTGTCTTGCCTTTCCTGAGCCTCAAGCCTAAAAAGCAAGGTTGTTAAAAATGTTCCCAGCTATATTTCCTATGCAAACAAGAGGATTTTCCCTAACCTCCTATCGCCTGGCATTTTGGCAAGTTGTGTCTTTGCATTAAACACTGTCAACTTAAACAACCCTCCTCAAGCTCTACTCTATGTGAGAGTGTAAATGTGGTTTAGTGCTGTGAACTGTGTGGCTGAGAAATCTGACTTTGTGGCTATGGAATTTAGTGTGAACCGATTCAAACAAGCAGCATGGACAGACAATGTTTTTTCTGTCTAGGACAGTTGCCTTGCCAGCTCCACAGTAACTTTCTGTGTATACACAAGACAGTTTTATATCCAGTCCAAAACAATGCACACAGCTCAGAACTGAGAATTGAGCAAGTGGAATATACACCTCATATTGTCAGTTTACTAAGACTTATTTGAAGAAGTCTGTTTCTCAACACAATAACTCATAGCAGCTAATTTCCTTATTCACATGAACAAGAAAAGTTATGTAAGCAAATGCAAGTGTAACAGGTTAAGTTCAATTAAAAAATAGTTACCAAATTCGCAGGAACAGAAATAATGAGCACTAGCAATCACTTGCACATTCAGAATATGACTGGCCAACACCTGGAGCCCAACACCTGGAGCCCAGGTTTCCCAGGTGCCTATATTTTACCTGTAGTTTTCCCCATTGTGCTCTAATATTTTGTTTATAGCTTTGTGTGGTTTAAGGCTGGGTATCTGTATTTGCACTTTGCGTCTGATGATTTATAAAAGGCTTATGAAATAAGTTTGATTGATTGAGCTTGGCTTGCTTGTAATGGGTCTTAAAATCATTCATCTGGCCTCTTCTTTTTTATTAACTAATTAATGGTCCACGTTACAACTATTGTCATTTTATGGACAAAAAGGAAGAAAAAGGATACACAGTTGGGATAGTAAGGGTGCAGCTGTAAATCTGAAATTTTGGACCATTTCTAAATGTTATGTTGTATCCAAATGTGACTTTTAGTGTCCAATTCTGTTTGTGAATCATTACAGAGTTATGGAATGTTAATAATGACGCATTATGCGTGATCCTATTGAATCATCAGAGAACATTCAGAGTGTGACTGAGCTGAAGATCCAATGACAGCTTTCTATAACAGAGTTGTTTTGAACCTGTAGCACCTGAATTAATCAATCAGTAACACAACCGCCCTAACTTTATCTTATTCTGAGCACATTATGACTCAGTACCATTTAACCTGTGTGTTCAGCCGTAGTTTTTAATATCAAACTATTTATGACACACGCTGATGCAATGGGCAAAATAAAAAAGTATGTATGTGATAATAACCTTCATAATTCATAATGATTATTAAAACAAAAACGTTTTTATGATAAAATAAACATGCAAGGGATACCAACTTGAAACATGATATTGGTCCAGGGAACAGTAACCTGTTGTTTACTGGGGGACCACATTCTGATGATAGATCTACATTTTGACAAATGCCTACGGACCCTCAAGTTTAGAATTTCTAAAGGAGAGACTAAACATGAAGATTCTGAGGTAAAAGTCGAGGATCCTCTTCAGTGCATCATCATGTTCCAACATTTCCCACTGACTTGTGATGACAACAAACAGTGTGCTAAAGTATTGGTCTCTCGAGACTTCTGTAGGGAAACTAATCCATTACAAACAGACAGATTTTATTAGTGTGTGGAAAGCAAGAGGTGATACGCATGGCCTACAAATGATAATAAACATCACGGATGCGCTCCCTGATAGCAGCATTTGCCATCTTATTATATAGCGGACGAGATGGGAAAAGCAATAGATTATTCATGACGGTTCCTACATCATTAAGAGAATCTAATTAAATGTTAAAATACCATAGGGCCTAATTCTCAACTTCTCTCTGGTGGTAACTTTGCACCTGTTATTGTTTTACACTGAAGTGTGTGTGTGCATGTATATTATATGTATATAGTACCAGAGAAAAGTTTGGACAAATGGGTATATATAGAGTATGTTTATAGACATTGTTTTGGTCTGGAGCTCCTGGGTGGTGTACCTGCTCCTACGCGTTGTTGATGCGTCCACCGCCGTCTCTGTTTGAGCCTTGATGACGCTTCTTTTTCAGAACATCTCAGGGGGCTGGGATTGCGTATTGACCCGCAACTGCCGAGGTTGGAGGAGGTTCCATTGTCAGGGACTCCCTTGACTCATCACGTTGTTCCACAGGCGTTCAGGGGTCAGAGTGAAAATAAACAGAATGTCTTGAAAACAGCATGTCATGATCATCAACTCTCCAAGCCCGTTTAATGTTGCTTAAATAAGACAAGGTTGTAAGTAAAATGGTAAATAGGATCAAAAGGTCAGTAAATGAAGTGTTTGGACTTGAATTCTCTTCTAAAAAGAAATATGTAAAATCTATGCCCAGTTGTAAAGACTTAATTCTACATTGTCTCCATATATGTCCACTGTACATATTAAATTGATACTTGGCATGTAAACAGGCATACCACTTTACATTTAGGGTGAATCTGTTGGGTAAAAAGGGCAAATAATGATGCCTCTCTGCTAAGTCCAGCAGTTGCTTACTTCTTTAAGATTCTAACCGAGAAATGTGCAAAAGCCAATCTGTACTTTACTACAATATACTTCGAGTACGACCAGAAAACTCTGGGAGAAGCATGTATATGTATCATGCAGGCAAACTACTAGCAGTGGAGGCCAAAGATAATAATAAAGTATCCTGTATTAACCCATGCCTCTCCACACCATAAGAAAACCTCCTATTGGTAGTGATGGTAAACATTCTAGTTCACTCTGGTAGAGGTCAGTGATGATAAATCAAGTCTAGGCCATGTAGAGGGAAAGCCTTGGAGTCAGGACCTGCTACTTTATTAAACTGGGCCACTGACATATTGCTTTATAATTCCTTCAATATCACAAGATGTGGTGCAATTTTAAAAGCACCACACTCTCAATATTTATATTTACATGAGCAATACAAAGGAACAACATAACTCAGTACAGTAGAAAGAAGAATAAAGCATTTGAAATATCAAACCTAATATGAAAGCTAGAACATTTTTTATACATGATCAAGTAGTCACTATCCATATGGATTATTCCAATTCCAATTGTAAATTGACATTTTCAAATGCAAAATATAATAGTATGTGTTCTGTAGAATATGCCAAAAAGCTCCAGTTTGGAGGACATTCTCACAGAAGGATTGTGGCTTGTCAATATGCATTTTAGCCAATTCCAATCTGGCTTTTTTAAGTTTTTCTTTCAAAAGAGGAAACCGCTTGGAGCCCACTTTTGCTCCAGAAGTTACTGATGGTGCTATCTGAAACTGATGGTACATTCACCTTGGAGATCATCTTGTATATCTTTTGCCTTTAGCATTCGCACTATCCTTCTGTTCAATCTGGGATCGAAAAGAAAGTAGTGGGGAGTTCTGAAATGGCCAAGTCAAAACCCCTCAAACATCACACCGCTAAAAAAAGTCTGCATGGAGGAGTGGGGAAAATGTTCTCCCAGTCGATGTCAGGGACTTTTAGACAGTTATGGGAAACGTGTTATTGAGGTTATTTCACTCAAATGGGGCAAAACCAGCTATTAGGGCATAGGGTGTCCTAACCTTTTTTTCAGTAAGAAAAGGGCATCTTAGAAAAAAAATACTCTGCTAGAAATCTTGAGGGAAAATTCTAATTATGAAATCACACATATTGCAGAAGTTCATCTTTGCAACTCAGTTTCCCAAAAAGTTTGGACACTGTAAAATGCAAATAGAAACAGAATGCAATGGTGTGCAAATCATCTATCCTTATATTTAAATGAAAATAGACATATACAATTTTGAAACTGATAAATGTAATTGTTTTTGAAAAATGACATGCCCATTTTGAATTTGAAGCCAGGAACACATTTTAAAAAAGTTGGGACAGGGCCTGTTAACCAATGTGTTGCATCCCCTCTTCTTTAACAATATGTAAGCGTTTGAGAACTGAGGAGACCAATTACTGTAATTTTGATAGTGAAATGTATTCCCATTCTTGCATGACATGGGATTGCATCTGCTCAGTTCAGGTTCTCCTTTGTCGTATTTTTTATTGTACAAATGTACTCAATGGGTGACAAATCTGTACTGCATCCACGGCAGTTTGGCACCCATATGTTTTTACTATGGAGCCATGCTGTAGGGATTTGTGCAGAATGTGATTTGGCATTGTCTTTCTGAGAAACGCAAGGCAATCCCTGAAAAGATATTGTCTGGATGGCCGCATAGGTTGCTCTAAAACCTTTAAATATTGTTTAGCATTAATGGTGGTTTCACAGATGTGCAATTCACCCATGCCATGTGGATTAATGTACCCCCATACCATTACGGATGCTGGCTTTTGAACTGTGCACAGATCACAAACTGGCAGTTCCCTCTCCTCTGTAGTACGGAGGATGCAACTTCTGTAATTCCTAAAAAAAATATTTAAAATGTTCTCTATTCTGACAGACCCATTCTCCCTGGAAAGATCTTTTGATGTTAGTGACATAATCATTTGTGTAATATTCCACCAGTCTTTTGTTCCCTCTGTCGCACATTTTCTGAATTGCATTGCTTGCATCATATTTAAAGCGTGCATATATTTTTCAAGAAACAATACAATATCTAAGTTTCAACATTTGATTTGTTGCATTCTGTTTTTATTTACATTTTGCAAAGCGTCACACCTTTTTGAAAATGAGATTGTAACTTTAATATCTTTCACCTCCTATTCAGAAGAATATATTAAGCTTGAATCACTGCCCAGTGGTACCAATAACAACAAATGAAAACATAAATTAGTTAAATAACAATATCTAATTAAAACATTTTAATTCCAAGGTTTAAATAACCTGACTATGCTAGCTGTAACACAGGAGAAATACTTTTTTTTGTCACATTTCTAAAACATTTTATCATTCGAAGTAATTCAAACATTCTCATTGCTACCAAGGTAATGAAACCTTGATTCTGATGCCCCCTACTATCACTGCATAGAAAAGGGGCTTCGGCAGGTATTTGTGGAAATGACATCCCTTTGCAGAAACAGCTGTGAAGTAGCTAACAGGAAGAAACAGTACTCTTTATAGATGTGCCAGAAGTCTGAGAGTACACATGCATCCCGTGTCCAGTCTATGTTTGAATAATCTAATTACCTGAACGCCTTTCAGAAGGAAGTAAATTAGAGCACAAAAGGATACTACCAAGAGTTAGATAAGACCAGGTGAAGTCAAACATAATGTTCCTGCTCAGTGAACACATTAAACTGACAGATTTCTGCTCCTGCTGCCAGACAAGCCCTGGACACTAAGTACACTGGAGGAAACAGAACCTCCGACTACGCTTCTCGCTTAGCTGGGAATCTTCCAAAACAGACGTGGATGTAAAGCAAACACCGCAGAGGACCACCACAGCCCCATCAAACATTTACACACATCTGAGCGGGCGTGCAGATACATCCAGGCACACATACAGATTCACACACACAGATGTCCTGATGCCTTTGTGACCAATGACAAGCATTGCACTCCCATTTAAAACTGCATCCGCTGTTGTTAATTTAGTGTTGAGCTACAGGGGAATTAACATTCAGGGTTGTGGGAAGCTCGATGTGCTGAGGGACTCAAATTCCCCAGTACCCCAGTGTACGATGTTGCTTTTATTCAAGGAGCTCATGTATGGAAATACAGAATGGATACAAATGAAATTTGGTATTTTAGGTAACTGTAAAAGAATTGCCATTACATAAAGACTAGGACCATTTTGATCACCATTGTCAGTTGAAAGTAGTCTATTCAGCTGTCGTGCTATTTTTGAGTTTCCATAACTAACGAATTGGATCAACATTCCAGTGAGAGTGGCATTGTCCTGTGGATTAGCATGGTCTTCCATTGGGTTAGTGTTCAATTCTAGTGGGAGTGGCATTGTCCTGTGGATGATCATGGTCTTCCGTTAGGTTAGTGTTCAGTTCCAGTGGGAATTCGACATCACGTAGATGGAGATGTAGACCATCATCTGCATTTGCACTGGTCCCATGAAAGGTCATCATGGTGGACGGTGTACACATGTGCCATTCTATGTGAATCGCCCACATGCTCCAGCTGTGGATCACCCTGAGAGTAAATGAGCCGTTCATCTTCAGGATTACATGTCTTGGTAAAAACACATGGCACTTTATTTCAATCACGACCAAAGAAGTGTTAACCATACATATGAGATCTACATGATTTTCATCACTTAAGGTTGTGCATGGTGCTTATTCAATGTATTTAGTAGGAAGTCTACCACTGACCCACTAGGCTGCATTCTGTCATTTTCTTGAGTCTTCATTTACGGCGACATTGAAAACCTTGGAACCTGTAAGACCGAATGAAAAAAAGACTTAGGAATTGTAAATCACAATTTATAGTACATCATCGCTGATTGAATAGGTCTTATAGTTTAGTTGATCAAGAGTCATTTCGAAATCTCGCTCAATCAAATCTATCATACATTTGTGTTTTTATTTGTTACATTTTCCTAGGCAATGAGCTCACGTTCGGTCAAAGGCATGCAGTCACAAAGAGCCTATATGTCCAACTCTGTAACATGAAAGGCAGATAATGTGATGGAGAGGCAATTTACTGCTGCTCTCCATCTCCCTCCATGACCTTTTCCAAGATGTGTAGAATATATTTGTGTGCCTCCCACTGCAGTAAATAACACTGAGGCAGAATCACAGACCCGTCACCACACCTGTACTCAGTCTTCACGAAATGCTGCCTAATCATCAAACAGAGGCAACAGGATTGATGTTTGAATTTAAGGAGGTCCGCCTACAATGGTGTTCCGGTGTCATTGTAAAGTATTGAGCCCATTATTTCCTCAAAAACGGAAATACCCGAATGGTCTGAAAAGTTTCTCAGTAATGATGAGTACATGTCAAGACATTGATAGGCCTGAATGGTATTAGAAGGCAGACAGATTTTGGCGTTTATGTAATTGTGATTGGAAAATTAAATGCTGAAGGAATGAAAGAAAGATAAGAGTGGAACACGATAATAATTTGAAATATGAATGGAGAGAAGGTTATTTTGTCTCGGTATAAACCATACATTTTGGATTTTTGTTCAGTTTTCTTATATATTTTAGGTGAAATATGCAGCGTAAACATCTGAACCATCCATCTGAGTTGGTATGGTAATAACATTTGTATTTAATTATTAGTTTATACTAATAATATAAATAATGAAAGACATTAAGCATGGACATGCATTATCTCCCTGGCAGCTGTTTATAGTAGTCAAGACTAATATAAATAACAACAATTTAATAATTGTATGTTCTAAATTCATTCAAAAATTATGTTTTATGGATCATTTACAATAATTTCCTTTCCCTTCAATTTTCCTTAGTCAAGGTAGCATTAGATGAGTATCAGAAGTACATTTACACATACAAGGAATTAGCTTTGGTGCTAAGGTGCATGACAGAAAAACACAATAAGTAGTATGAGGTAAAATTACAGTAAATATAAAATGTGCAAACATTTAATTAATAAGTTGCAATGTGCATGAAGGAAGTCCAGAGAAGTGCATCAATGTAAGGCATTATGTAGAATTAGAACAATGTTTATGATACAACTTCACAATGTAGCGGGGCATCAGCAGTTTTTCAGTAGTGTTCCTAAAAAAATAAATGATCATGAAAATGAAATTATAATTTGTTCATCAAATCATTTTTTGCAAATATTTGTAACTTTGAGGAAAAGAAAAATAAAAGTCTCTAAACTGTTTGACAAATGACTTCATACTACTAGTCATACTAAGTCATACTACTACAGTTGCATTAGGACAGGCAATTTTGTTGTGGACAAACACATACCAGTAGACTGCCAAAATCCTAAACTAGCCCTTTAATGCTGCCGGTCTTGAGCCTGCTGTCCCTGTAGCTTTTTAGTCGCTATTCGAGCCAGACACAAGAGATGAGGAGCTGCAGCTGTTCCCTCTGAATCTCATTTACCTGCTGCTTTAGCCCCACTCTAAGACCATATCAGTTGGTAATAGTATTTTTTTTTCGTCGTCTGAAGAAATTCCCCTCAGCCACTTGCCTAGGCACTGGGACGGACAAGACAGACAACAGATTTCCTCTGAAGAGGCTCCTACTAAGCAGCCAACATGAGAGACTAGTGAAAGATTGAAAAGCTACACAGTGGCTGACAAGGGCCGAAAATTAAAAGCAGCCATAGAAGGCTCCACTGTTATTAATTGATCAATTCAGGCTTCAAGTAGTGTTGGCTGAGACTTCAAGTCTCAGGCCAGCACACTGCTCTAAAGTGCACAGCAGACTCTTTAATGGCAGGAAACAATTGGATCAGAACTAGGAGTTTGAGCTCTCGGAAAATCCATTTTATGCCATGTGTGGTTTGATGTAACATGAAATATGAAGCCCCCAACCCACTCTCAGAATGCTAAGAGCTGAGAGATGCTAAAAGCTATGTCACCTTATTAACCCAATATATCATCGTTATCACATCCGTGTTTTTAGAAGATTATCTAAATTGTAGACGGTGACTCGATGGGTGTTAAAAAAACTGTATTATAATATCAGAAAATTGGCAGACTAAACCAGGATTTGGATGCTTTGCTTCACGTTGTGAAACTCATATCCAGCCTTTCCGGGGCTTTGCGAATGTCTCAGCACATTCAATTAAAAACCAAAAGTCATTAAAAATGTAGCCACCTTGAGACTGTTCAGTAGTGAACTGCTTTGGATTAGCCGGGTGTTGCAGGAATACCCTGGGACCCAGAAAACACTTAAATGATCTACATTTGCAATTCACATTTAGAGGTGCCACAAAACAAAACAATCCTATGTGAATGTTGCACTCAGGAGCAAGGAGAGACATCAACATGTTAGAGCGGTGTCAGGGAACAAACCACACCGTTGAATTTAGGTGGCTCTGTATGGCTCCATATCAGTTGATAACTGAAAGGACTGAAAGGGCAACATGAATCTAAAGAAATGTGTTATACTGTCATGGGGAATATAGAGAAATTCAATTCCTTTCTCCCTAAAGAAACTTTTCCTGTAGAATAATTAAGAACTCAACACTGTAAAACTCCTAAAAGGGATGTAATTGCCGAAATGATGCTGCGGCTTCATTATTGCTCATTGACACGTTTAATATTGCAGCAAGGCATCCTATGACAAATTAGCATATTTCAAGCAGGGGTCGTTAGTTTTTACATTCAATGTATTGGGGAAGTATTCAAGCCCCTTCACTTTTTCCACATTTTGTTATGGTGAGGTGATATGTGATGGTCTATTTTTTCTTAATCAAACTAAACAAAATACCCCATAATGACCAAACAAAAACTGGTGTTTAGACCTTTTTACAAATGTAAAAAAAAAAAATACAGAATCATAAAAAAAAATTTTGGGATTCAGACCCCTTCACTCAGTACTTTGTTAAAGGACCTCTGGCAGCAATTATAGCCTCTAGTCTTTTTGGGTATGAAGGTACAAGCTTGGCAAATCTGTATTTGGGAAGTTTCCTCCATTCTTCTCTGCAGGTCCTCTCAAGCTCAATATGTTTGAACATGAAATGCGGCTACACAGCCATTTTCAGTTCTCTCACAATGTTTTCAATCAAGTTCAAGTTCCGTCTCAGGCTGGGCCACTGAGCAAACATCCACGACAAAACGGGAGTGTAAAAAAACAATTTTTTTTTAATAAATTTTAGAATTTATCACATTTATAATAATAAGGCAATAATAAGATTCACATAACAAAAGGTGGAAACAGTGAATATTTTAGGAATGCTTGTTACGTTTTTAAACTTGTACATTTACATCCAGTGAGTTTTAAAGAATATAATGAATGAGGTTCACTACTGCTCTAGCCAAATCAGACCCCAAAATAACTTGTACTACAATATAATTTAAAATGCAATGTAAATGTAAACAAATACTTTGTAGCCACATTATTTTGTTGAGATTGAGGATGGTCAGCCATTGTTTTTATAGCACTATGTAGGCATATGAAAATGATAACATCTAGTGGGATTCATTTCTCAAAAAACACTGGTGGGGTGACCTCTTGGTTATTGTTAAAATGAAGGATCACAGTTTCAAACGAGTGCCTGTAATAAACTTTGTATGCAAAACAATGGCAAGGCTGTCCATTACTGTAAATAATTTAAATAGGTTATTAATAAATCAATAATTACAAAGAGACTCTGCAGGTACCTGCAAGTCTGGTATTAACTGCTGTGAATATTCAGTGAGATTTCAATGTATCAACAAAAGCAATTTGCATTTAATACGGTACTGCATCATTAACCAGACACAACAGCACAAACTAATAAAGTTAGTTGAATTAATAAGGTATAACAAGTATCGCCACAAGTATAAACAATACCTAATAGCATTCTGCTTTGGTGCAAACGTTTCTGTTTCAAAGGCCTCTTGACATACAATATTAGAGTAAAGGAGCTTGTCAACAAAATGTGAACAATTATTTAAACCTAGTTATTGTCACAATATTTTTTATGTACATTGACCTCATCTCATGATAATGGCTGTCTCCTGCCCTGTAAAGCAAAAAGAGGAAGCCTTTAATAAGATATAATAGCTAGAAGGTAACATTACTTACTGAGAGATTCATAAGATTGCAAACTGCTCCAATGCATAATGTTACCTTTTGGGAAATGTTTACATTATTGTCTGTAAAATTGTTGGTGTGTGTATTGAAAGGACCTATATATATAATGGTCCACTGAATAACAAATTGTTAAGCCCCAAATTACAAGCAGGTGAAATCTACATATAAAATGCATAGAGCAGAACTAACGGTAACTCAGTTTTAGAAACAGGACCTTTGTGAGAAGGTTATTTTCAATTCGTACAAATCAACTGGGAAACAGATGGACCCAAAAACATCTATTTGCATGATTATCGAGAGCAAAAGGGGACAAGATATTATTGGACAGGAATATTGTGTCTATGGCTCCGTTCAAGTCAAATACCAAATACAAATATTGACGTTCATTGTAACAGCATTTGAATTGCATGCTGTAGGTGCCAAGGGAATTCTAATTCTATAATCACACTCCAACCAGACTGAAATACTGTCTTTATACAGTTATACTTTCAAACAATAGATAAAGGTGATATAAATGAACAAAAAACAATGAAATTGCAACTATTACATAATTTATTTAACAGAATATTGACAATTATGCCATTTGCTACTGTGGGAAAATATTAGGACACGCACTAAAAGCTGGTATTGCCCACTTTGGCTGAAATAACCTCAATAAGACGTTTGCAATATCTTTCTACCAGTCTCTGACATCGACTGAGAGAAAGTTATTCCCACTCCTCCATGCAGAATTTTTGGTTTCTTGCATGCACAGCCTGTTTCAAATCACCCTAAAGCATCTCAATAGAATAAAGATAGGGGCTTTTACTTAGCCATACCAGAACTCTTAATTTCTTTGTGGTGGATTTACTGGAATGTTTTGGGTCATTGTCATGTTGCATAGTCCACATCCACTTCAGCATACATTTTTGGACAGATGTTCTTACATCTTCCTCAAGTATCCTCTGATACAATAAATAATTAATAGTGTATTTTATGATACTGAGCTGGCCAGGCCCTGCTGCAGCAAAGCAGCCCCAAACCATGACATTTAAACCCCCCATGCATCACAGTTAATATGATGTTCTTGTGCTCAAATGCTGTCTTTGGTTACTATGCACAAACAGTTCTACTTCGGATTTCTGTCCAGGGGGATATGGGGTATAACAGATGACACCACCCTCATTGGGCTCATCTCTGGTGAAGCTTACAGGTAGGAGATTGACCACCTGGTGAACTGGTGCAGACAGAACAATCTGGAGCTCAACGCTCTGAAGACAGTGGAGATGGTTGTGGATTTCAGGATGAAGCCAGCTGCCCCCCTTCACCCTGTGTGACTCCTCAGTCATCATTGCAGAGTCCTTCCGCTCCCTGGGCATCATCATACAATACATCAAGTGGGAGAAAAACACATCTCCATCACCAAAAAAGCACAGCAGAGGATATACTTCTTGCGGCAGCTGAAAAAGTTCAACCTGCCAAATACAATTATGATTTTACCCAGCCATCATTGATCTGCTGAGAAGGTGATTGGCTGCAATCTGCCATCCCTCAAGGACCTGTACACCACCAGGACCCTGAGGCACGCTGGAAAGATTGTGGCTGACCCGTCCCACCCTGGACACAAACTGTTTCAGTCACTCCCACCCAGCAGGAGGCAAAGGTCCGTAAGGACCAACACCTCAAGCCACAAGAACAGTTTCTTCCCATGGGCAGCTGGCCTCAACAACAAGGCCAGACGACCCCCACTGTCACTGACCCCCTCTGCCCCAAAACTTCATGCATTATATGAATGCACTTCTCTGGACTTCCTTCTTGCACATTACACATTATGCTACTCATACAGTAAATGTTCGCTAAATTGTAAATGTTTTTACCTAATATTACTTACTGTGTTTTCTGTCATGCTCCATAGCACCAAAGCAAATTCCTTGTAGGGGTAAACCTAATTGGTAATAAAGCTGATTCTGATTGTGAAGCACATTGTTTCAGAAGTCCTGGTCTTTGTCTAGGTGTTCTAGTCTTGCCCGGATGCAAATGTAAACCTGTGCAGTCTCTTTCTTATTGTAGATGCATGTACTTTGACATCAACTGTGTCAAGAGCTACCTGTAGGTCCCGAGATGACATTTTAGGATTGTTGGAGACTTTAATCATCTTGCGGTCTGCTCTTGGGCTGAACTTGCTAGGACGACCTGACCTGGGCATGTTGGCAGTTGTTTTAAATGTTCTCCACTTGTAAATGATTTTCAGGACAGTGGAATGGCTCAAAAAGAAATAAATGGAGTAAAAAGCCCAGATCTTATTGAGATGCTGTGGGATGATTTGAAATGGGCTGTGCAGGCCAATTCTGCATGGAGAAGTGGGTATAACTTTCTCCCAGTCGATGACAGAGAGGTAGACAGTTATAGGAAACATTACTTCACTTTTATCAATATCGATATTGTTTGAAAGAAGATGTCCATATTTCTTAAAAACAAACGGAATATTTAATGGTATGTCCTAATTGTTTCCCATGACTGTACCTGTGCTTGTGAGAATATACAGTACAGTCAATTACCAGTGACTTCATGTTTAGGCAGCACGTAGCTCCTAAAAAATGTATTCAGATCTGAAACTATTTGTAGTTAACATGTCTTTTTTGCTGGTTTCCCAGGAATAACAATCTCCTTTGGCTCTGAGCATTTATGGGCTGCAGTGAAACAACGCCTTGGACATTTTGTGTAAAGCAGCACAAGAAAACAATACATCAATGTTGGCATGTCTCATTGGTCAGCATCATCAGCTATCCAGTAGTATGACTAAGGAGCTTTGGAAACTAAGAAAGTGGCTGTTCAAGATTTCCATGGTTTGCCACTGTGTGGCTGTTTCTCTGGTGTGGCTGTTCCCCTGGTGTCTCTGGTCTAGCTGTTTCACTGGTTTCTCTGGGGTGGATGTTTCAATGGTTTCTCTGGGGTGGCTGTTTCACTGGTTTCTCTGATGTGGCTGTTTCACTGGTGTCTCTGGCCTGGTTGTTTCTGTGGTGTCTTTGGTGTGGCTGTTTCCTGGGCGTGTCTTTGTCTGGTGTGACTGTTTCCCTGGTGTGTGTTTGTTTGGTGTGACTGTTTCCATGTTGTGTTTTTGTCTGGCGAGGCTGTTTACCTGGGGTGTCTTTAGTGTGGCTGTGTCCCTGGTCTGTCTTTGTCTGGCATGGCTGTTTCCCTGGTGTGTCTTTGTTGTGGCTGTTTCCCTAGTGAGTCTCTGGTGTGGCTGTTTCCCTAGTGAGTCTCTGGTGTGGCTGTTTCCCTAGTGTGTCTCTGGTGTGGCTGTTTCCCTTGTGTGTCTCTGGTGTGGCGGTTTCCCTAGTGAGTCTCTGGTGTGGCTGTTTCCCTAGTGTGTCTCTGGTGTGGCTGTTTCCCTAGTGTGTCTCTGGTGTGGCTGTTTCCCTAGTGTGTCTCTGGTGTGGCTGTTTCCCTTGTGTGTCTCTGGTGTGGCTGTTTCCCTAGTGAGTCTCTGGTGTGGCTGTTTCCCTAGTGTGTCTCTGGTGTGGCTGGTTCCCTAGTGTGTCTCTTGTGTGGCTGTTTCCCTGGTGTCCACATGAGCAGACCGCTTGTCGAGATGGAGATTCAGCCTCCTTTTCTCTCCCCTTAATTCCCTCTCTTGTCTCCACCCCCCACGTTCCTACCCCCTCTCGCTTCCATCCTCCCACTCCCCTCAGTTCTCCTCTCCACCCCCTCCTCTCCATCCCTCCTCTCCCTCTCATCTCAGTGATCTCCTCCCTTCTTTCCAGATTGGAGCTTCTTCCTCCTCTCTCATCTCCTTCTCTTCTCCACCCCTACTTTACTCCTCTCTGATCTTCTCTCCTCTCATTCTTAGTTCCTCCTCTGTGGATCCAAATCAACAGCAGGGCACCAGACCAAACCCACAGCTGATATACAAATGTCAGTTTAATTACCCTGTAAACAATAGAGCTCAATAGACCAGTGGTTTTTATGGCTGACACTGACATTGACACTTTTCCTTCATCAGGATCAGGTCCAAAGTGATGTTGCGATTGAGAGACGAATGAGGCATTCATTGTGGTGAAGCAGTACCAGTGCGTTATGTCTAGAACGTAAAGGACCCAGTACTGCTTCTACCCCAACATGATCACTCAGTGGCTACACAGACTATTCGTAAAGTCCATATGTACTCACCCACTCGAACTGTTTTGCACTGGACTTCACCTGCATTGTTTTAAAAAGGCTGTCAGTAAACATCCAACTGTTAGTCCACATTGGATATTTACAAAGCCTGTGATGCCAACCGGTTATTTAAAGCAGATTTGGTTTTAGCACTCCCCCAATCAAGGAGCTCATACTTAACAAAGAAACATTAAAATAGCAGTACTTAAATGTACTGTACCATGGAATAATCACCAAAAATTATTATTAGGGACGTTGATTCTCCTCACTCTCCTCACTACCAAATCTGTGGTGATGGTTTTACTGTAAATTGAGGGAGCTAATCCCAGTCCCTGTTCAATAGCCCAGGTAATATAGTGCAATAAATAAGACTTGTATACTAACTCGCACTGAGAGGCTTATACACAACTCAGTGTACATACGCTGACACGAGGCAGGTCATTAAAAAGAAGCCCAGGCATCAGCAAAGTTTGGAAGAGTTTCTTGCGGTCTACGACCAGAGACATCGTCTTAATGTCGTGTCATTTGAAACCCCGGAATAGCGCGTTCCACAGAATACAGTTCTCAGTGAGTTTGGTCTAGCTGCAAGGCTCTATGGATAGATAAGGAGCCTCAATTCTATCTGTAATACAGCACAGCACTCTAGTGGTCACAAATGGAGTGAGTGTGTGTGTGGTGTGTATACACTGTATGTGTATGCGTGTGTGTGTGTGTGTGTGCGTGCACTGTGGTTCGTTCACTTAGGCTATTGAGTCCATCACAGACACAACTTGTCAACACATAACCTCTTATTCCCCCACACTCCAGATGAAACCCTGCCACTAGGGATTTCTAGTCCCCCTTGACCTCATCACCTCCTCCCTTCTCCACACCATCCACAGAGAACTTCCCTGGTCATCAACAGGCTCCCGGACCACAGGCTGCATCCCCTCTTACTTCCAGGCGGCGAGAGTCGCTCCCTTCTTCTCGAGAAAGCACCGTCTGACGTCAAGTGCTACAGACCGGTAAAACCGCTGTCTTTTCCAAAACTGAAGACGCTCTGTCCAGATCTACAGAATGAAGCCAAAATAACAACTATTATCGTTATATATCATTATAGCCCCAGTCAGCATAGTACAATCTTAGAAAGAAATAGGGTTGCAAAAGTGTTCTTTGGCTGTTCCGGTAGCAGAACACTGATTACTGAATGTTATTTTTCCATTTTGATTCCATGTAGAATCACGTTGTCTGAATGTTTCTATATGGAACCAAACAGGGATGTACATTACATTGAAAAGAGTTGCTCAAATGTGGACCGCCAAAAATGCCTTTTTTGGCTCAAGATGGTAGATATTCTGTTTTCGTAAGAATGTGAACGTAGTATTTACATACAAATGTACACTGAGTGAGATTTCACTTGTGTGGCCGTCTGTATTTGTGAGTGGGTAGGAGTGTATTTGCGTTGAGTTGAGCAGATTCTGTGTAGGTTGCCAGACAGGTCAAGTGTTTAGCAAGATAGCTGACAGTCTCAGGGCCTTGCCTTGAGGTTGTTTTAGACTTGTTTCAAATATGGTCACTTACACGCCAACAGACATGAACAAAGTCCTCCATGTATTCTTATTGCTTCTATACAGCACATCGATTGCAATTATCACTGAAAAGGCTCTGTTTGGCAATGTCATTAGCTACAGAGTATCCACCAGACTGAAGTACAAGGCCCTATGCTTAGGTACCGTCCACGTCTGACTAGCGGTGGACGGGGCATGGAGGGTCTTCAATATTGCTGCAGGCTTTCAATAGGCATCCCTCCTGGAAGAGCACATGTCTCCAGTGAGACCCTGGGCCATCCTTGCTCCCCGTTATCCATGTGAGGTGAAGAAAAATATTTTATGGTTCTGGAGGGGAGTTAAGACAATTACAGGCTTTTTCCTATTCCTTTATTCCTTAATGGATTCCAGGACCTTGTATTCACTATGTTGTATGCATCGCACACCACTGAGTCCTTGGAATGTTTCATGGGGACGACGCTGCATGCTGTAGCGCAGGCTTTCAGCAGGATCTGGGGATTCTTCATTCTCACAAGGTCTTTCATTAGAATATACTGCGTTTGAATTGTTTTTGCGATCCATATGTTTCCTAAGAAACCTGGCCCCTGATGTACTTTACTGTGAAAAGGTCTTGATAAAATGGTGCAAAGCTTTTTATTTGTGCAGTTAGTGTTCGCTTGCTTTGAAACACTATTTAACATTCATACCAAATACAAATAAGGATGAATACCAAATAAGTAGGAAGAAGTCCATATGTTGTCCAAATGGTAATTGATGTCTTATAAGGTTTTATAAGATTTTTCTCTGCCCTGCTTTGACAGGAAAGTGTGGAAAGATAAAGGGGAGAGGTGTTGCTGAAAGAGCAGTGGACCACATTCAAACTCACGCTGCAGGGCACATGTGTCACAGGCACTGGTCCAGACCACATGACCAAACAAAGCCACAACTATTTTTATGTTTCATTGTATTGACTTTATGTTATATATGTATTTATGAGCAAATAAACCCTTGGTGCCCAGATAAACAGTTTTAAACAATGTTGTCACGTGGCCTGAGACTTTGGCACACTACTGTGTCCACCATTTCACAGCCCCCCCCCCACCCAACCCCCTATTGGGGCATAATGAACAGACAAAATTAAATGAGAACATTTGTTTTCCTGGTGTTGCCAGGTACACAGCATAGAATATATTAGTTTGCTTGCTTACTTAACTATTGGATGTAACGTCTGATTCCACAGTATGTGTATGATGTTACTTTCACATGAGCTTCATCCCTTCTATCCAAGGTAAAGGATTAGCCAATCTGTGGCTAAAGACCACCCACTTGTATTGATTATAAAAAAAAACTCTTGTCACGAAAAAGGCCATGATATTACAAAATACATAATATCATGTCCTCTGTCAATCTTGCTCCCCTGTGGCAGATAATTCATAATACATAAGTGATGGATGATGTCATATGAGATTATTACACACACATTTTGAGTGAACAATGGAACAGTGAACACAACAATTAAATACAAATTGTGGGACCCTGTTTCTTTTTGTGAAGTGTTTACATCTTCAAGGGAGGTAACTGAACACATGAAGAATAAAAAAAACTCAGATGCTTGTTGTTACAACTGCATTTGCATAGAGGCATACAGTACAGAAGCACATAGCATATGGGTACATAGAAGAATTGAATTGACTATGATGTCAACAATGGGCTAAACATTCATAAACAAAATGCTAATGTAAACATTACCTAATTCTTCAATGTTAATAAAAAAGAATCCTGCAATTCCTGTCTGAAAGGGTTGTGTGATGCAGTTAGTTGCAATACTTTTAAGAGCTCTCAGATATCTCAAATTACCCTAAATACACATTTCTAAATATTTTTAATATTTGTAAGTTTTTTCTTTTTTGTTGTTCTTTTTTTCATTTTGAGGTTTTCTTATTTTTTTTTTCTTTCAGTGTCTATTTAGACACATGGTAATTAGACCGTCACAGTTTTAAAAGAATTGCCTACAAATTGTGCAATTATTTGAGCCAGATCAGAATTATTTTTATGACAACAATCTTTTTGCACAACATTTAGATTCTAAAACCATATGTTTCCAATTTGAATACAGGAGTTGTATGCCGATGTTAGAAACATGTCAAGAATTAAGTCAGTTTCAATCAGTTAAGATGTCTTAGCCCAATACAGAGGGCTTAAGATGTCTAGCCCAGTACAGGGCTATCTTTATTCCTTTGTTCATAGTTAGTCAGCACTAAAGAGTTGGGTTCATTTTCTCAAGCCTATGATCTGACAGTAATTAGGAACTTGTAAAGGGTTATCCTTCCTGTTTCACAGTTCTAAAACAAATAGGTAGACACACGTTCCAAACTCCATTATTCATCAATCACCAGGTTGAAGGTCAGAAAAAAACACAAATAAAAAGAGACAAAGGGTTGCTGCACTTTGTAAACAAGGCAATGCCAATGCGAAATGTAGCTATCGGGGTAGAGGAGTTAGACCCAAATGCAGAAACAGACACAGGGGAACCGGTCCAACAATGATTTATTGTAGACCGAGGCAAGGGTAGGTCAGGGGCAGGCAGAGTTTCGGTACCCAGGCGTTTAAGGCTTGAAGGACAGGCAGGCAGAGGTTTGGTACCCAGGCGTTTAAGGCTTGAAGGACAGGCAGGCAGAGGTTTGGTACCCAGGCGTTTAAGGCTTGAAGGACAGGCAGGCAGAGGTTTGGTACACAGGCATTTAAGGCTTGAAGGACAGGCAGGCAGAGGTTTGGTACATGGACGTTAAAGCTTGAAAGAGGTGATCAGCAGGCTTGTGGTCGTGGATAGGCGGGGGTCCGGTACACAGGGGATCTAGAGACAACAATGGAAGCATAGGCAAAGACCAGAAAATGTGAGGACCCATGGCATAAGACACCAGACAAACTGGCTCAGGAACAACAGAAGGGCACAGGTTAAATACACAAGTGGTGATGGGGAGATACCATGAAGACGGCACAGGTGGAGGGAATCAGGGCATGACAATAGTAAAAAGCTCAAACGACCCATTTTAACAATTAGCAATAAAGAACCAGTTTAAATCAACTGAAGGCGTGAAAACATTTCTGGGAATAGCACCTAAATGTAGTACCACAGGGAAGCCAATTGATTGTTGGAGTCAGTTTTTGCTCAGTATTTTGATTCTAAAGTAACATGTTTCCAATATGAATAAGGGATGTTTATTCCACTTTTACACCAAATACCACACAAATTAGTAAGAGCAATCCTTAACGACGTTGATTTAATGGTAGTTCCAATGCCGGACACACATGCATCGCCCTCAACGCATTTAGATTTTAAGCTAAATAAGGTGAGCACAATCATTTTGAGGAGACCTATTGCTGGATTTGCACCACAAAGGGACAAACACCCGAAATCTGAGGAACCATCTCTGGGTCCATCACTTGTATTTGTAAGCCTAAACTATGATGTATCTTACTCTTATAGTGGCATTCAATTTACAATATAAACAATTCAATTGTTAATCACATTTATTTGTGCAACGATTAATAGATACCTAGAGTGTCATACTTGTGGGAGTCCAGTGGGGTTTTTCAGGTCAAAGTTTTGTTCAACTTTAATGGTAAAGTTACAGTAGGTTCATTAAAATATTAACCTACTCCATACCTTAAGTCATCTGCAAAACTAAATTACTAAGATTGTGTAGATTGCGAATCACTTTAAATATCTTTCTATAGCTATGTTTGACCTGTGTGTCTCACTGCCAGTAGTTTCGCCAGTAGGCCTTGTTGTATAATGGGAAGGCATTTTGGCATCGCCATTTTAAATCTACCAGATATTCGCAAGGTGGAGCCATGTCACATGCTGTCCAATGGTTGGCCTACATAAGACAAGACTGAAGCCGCTAGAGGAGTGTGGCTCTGTGTCGGTGGTCAATATGCTGCCTTATCTAAATTGTGTGTGGACGTGTGTGTGTGTGTGTGTGTGAAATTGAGAGAAACACACATTGGATTTGAACAGCCAAGAGGCAACACGTACTGCAGTACTTTCAATAAAAGTTGAATTCTTTCCCTTGACTTTCGACGGGTACGTGATTAACAAAAGAGACCGCTATAGGAAACGGCTGTATTTCTTACAGTTCCACCACCCCAGTGTTATCAGCACCGCGCTCTACCAACTCGGCTACGTGAGAGAGAATTGGAGGGAGAGAAAGAGTTCTATTGCTGTCTTGTTCGAAGGTAGTCTCCTCTCCGCCCCCCCCCCCCACACATTTCCATTAATGAATCTCTGACGTTAGACTCCAGATGTTGGGAGAGCAATTTAAATTAAATACATTGTTAAGGGACTTGTCAAATTTTGAATATGTGTCATGTGTATAATAGTAAATTAATCACACATCATATAATCCTCAGCCAGGTGTCATTCAATATAAAGAGAATGAAGCCATAAAATCCATTTATGCAGTATTGGGGAGACTTGATGAGGCTATACATGAGACTAAACACATTTGAATACATTGGAAATGCAACATAGTGATCGGAGGGAAGGAAGTGACTTCTGCAATTAGGAGATAATTACTCACAGTTAAGATGACATTTTGACACTGTAAACTTTCATTTGCATATGAGTGTGCGAGGCACGCGTGTGTGTGAGTGCGTGTGCACACGAGAGAGACTGCCTGAGACCTCAGTGGGTAGAAGGGGTGTTTGTCATCTCAATTAATCTCTAAGTAATCTGTGAGGTACTTGAACCATAGTGGCTCCTATTAACTTAACAGAGCCCATGTTGCCCCATGCCAAGACAAGGGTTACCTAGTCTGAAGTCCACACTTACACGCCCTTTCAGTCTCTTTCCAATTCATTTCACAGAGTGGCTGTGGAACTGGCTTATTTTTTTAACCTTACTCCAAAATGTCTCTTCGGTCATGAACCTAGAACCTTCCGTGGCTGTGCGGATCACATTGCGTACATGTGGGTATCTACTGTGTATTTCTTTCTACACTCACCCACTCCACATTTCATGTACTTGCTTGACATTTTTCTATTTACTCTATTTTAGATTTGAACAACATTGAGAGTTGCTCCATACGTCGGTGCTCCATATTTATTACCTGTAGCAAAAAAAACCCTGCAGAGACTGGAAGAAACATCATATAGAATAGGCAAATACCTATAGGATGTAGGTAAACTTAGAACTTGTTGTATTATGAGAGACTATGTGCATTCTAACTCGAATTCAAACAGGAAGGACTAACAGAGATTCATTGTGTCACCCTTGATGATCTTCTTACATTTCTTGTGTGGGCGCCTATGGCTAAAGCTCTCCACTGCTTTTCTATCCTTTTTCAGTATTATTGAATACATCCAATCAGGCAGTCAAGCTATAAGCGTATCCAACACATGGAAGAGACAGACAGGCATTAAAAAAAAGCAAGGATGTGGGCAGGCCAATGATACTGGCAGCCAGAGTCTTGTCAGCTGAACTCACTTTTAAGCATTGGTTACCGGCCCCTGCAGAGTGGCTCCTAGAGATGGAGAGGCTGTCAAATTGAATGTGCTGTGTATTACATTGTGTGGAATCATGCCCATATAATCAGCAAGAGACAAAAAATAAGATGTGGGCCATGCAGGTCCAAAACACTTCAGGTACGTCTGAGTAAAGGCCAGAGAAAAGTACAACCTACATACAAAAGGATATCATGCCGTTACCGGCCAATGAGGGTATCCTAACAGGGTATTGGGGCTGATTCTAGGATCTTGTACTCCATTAAATTCTTCTCTTTCACGTCAACAGAAACTGACTTCAAGATGGTGCTGCTAACATCGGATTCAATGACAGCCAATCTGCCTGACACAGGACAGAAACCAGTGATCCTCCACGACACATAATGCAACAACCTACCTGGACCATGTTCTAACCGCTTCTTTACTCATAGCTTCTCTCTGGCAAATAAAGGGGAATTTTCACAAGATGACTGGAGTTCAAAAATATGTTACAACTGAATGAGGGATTCAAGGATATTTTTGATGGGAGACCTTTTCCATATGTCCATTATTACCTGGCTGTAGCACAAAGCTTGACTATGTAGAAAATTGGTGCAGAGAACGCCAATGATTAAAATATTTTTTCTAGCTACATTTAGTTTTTTTATAACTATTTGTTGCACCTTCAAATATATGTGGTGATAATTAAAGATATATAATCCCAATTCAATTCATTATATAATGTAACACAAAATAATATGAACACTTTCTTGAATGCTTTATAAACTGTTGGTAAAATTAGCAAGGCATTGGCTGTCACAAATGTTAAATATTTTAGCACAGCCCCAATAATAACCCATGTAGTCATATCTTTGCACAATGTTCAACTGCAAAGAAAACGATGACCCTAGAACCAAGTCATTCCTGCTTCTAAGTGCAGTCCTACTCACCCTATATCCATTATAATATCATTGAGTAATGAAGAATAATGGGGGGATCATTCAATTGAGCATCCTTACAGAGGGAATGTTTGCCTCATTTCAATTACTTCGCTTTCGGCCATCCCTGAACTAATGTTTTAAGGGACCTACAGATTAGAGACTATGTTAACTACTGGTCTGTGATATATAGGAACCTCTTTAAGCTCCTGGAGACACTGATTGACCCTGAGCTGCTGTTGATCATCCGGAAAGGTTTAGAACAGGGGTCTCCAAACCGTTCCACGGAGGGCCGAGTGTCTGCAGGTTTTCACTCTCACCTTGTACTTGATTGATTAATTATGTCACTGATTGGTTAGGTCTACCCTCATCTGGTTATTTAGGTCTGAACCTGGAACCAATTTAAAGGAAAAAACTAAAACCTGCAGACACTCGGCCCTCCGTGGAACGGTTTGGAGACCC
>JACXGK010000107.1:132263-164610 GCA_016801125.1 Novumbra hubbsi | reverse complement strand
GGGTGGGCAGTTGGCTGGGACTGGGTGGCTGACTGGGACTGGGTGGGTGGGCGGTTGGCTGGGACTGGGTGGGTGGGCAGTTGGCTGGGACTGGGTGGCTGGCTGGGACTGGGTGGGTGGGCAGTTGGCTGGGACTGGGTGGCATAGGCGAGTGGATAGGTGAGTGCTGTGTCTACGATATTTTTGGCTGCTTTAATTCTGGTAAAAGACATTTCAACTCTGCTTTTGGGTGACTAATTATAGTTACATGCTAAGTTCTAAACTTACCAAAGAGGGCCTGTGTAATTTGTTACGGAAGGTAAGATAATGAACTAGCAGTTAGTAACTTTTTACAGTAATGTTTTACGACACATTAGGCTTGGTTTACATTCCGGTCGATTTTGGGAATCGAATCAACGGCCGATGGATTGTAGCGAATTGTCACGAGTCCTATCGCGTTACTGTGTTATTCATGTCCAGCCCTCTGCGCATGTCTTTCACTGTGTTTGTTTTCAGATGGTGGGAAGATGGACGATGCCGTCAGGGCATCCCAGCTCCATCTCCGTCTGCTAGAGCCTGCTGGAAGAGATGAGCTGAGGAGACTCCTCACCTTTATGGCCACAGCAGCAGACCCAGATGCATGCCGCCTGCTCAAACAGGTACACACACACACCCTGCTCCTCAGGGGCCCAACGGTCTGTCATACCTCACGCTGACGGCTGTAGTTGCAGGTTTTTGCTTCCACCAGACATTACTGTCCACTGTGCGCTTGAAATGCTTGCTAATTACTCTTGGTCTAGACCTATGTACTTTTTGTTCAAACCCTCCTGTAATTTTGGCCTACTATAACACCGCCCAACCAGACTATGGACTGAAAACTATATCCATGTTCCCACAGACAGACAACAGAGCCCTTGTCAGCCGGACATTTCTGAAGGCCATTGTGCAAAATAAAGAGTGGTCTCGCACCCAGAGTGAGAGGCTGGTTCTGTTTCTAATGGACAACCACACTCAGCTCTTTAAGGTGGGACCTGTAAATCCTGACGCTTCTCTGTGGTGAATGTGTGTTAATCCTAAACACCTGTTCCTCTGAGTGTTGAATGCCACCAAGCTTTTTTGCAATATTCCAAATCGTTTCTCTTAATATTGGACTGGTTATGGGTTTTGACCATTCATGTAACAGGTAGGTTAGTTTGGAGTTACAATTGCTTATTTTCATACATCCCAAATAACAAATCCAGGTTGAACTCCTAAATCTGTAGACACATATGTGAGTACAATGGTTGCACTGGACCATTAAGAAGTGCAGTATCGTGTATATAAAATGTGAATAAACCCCCGCCACTCCAGA
This sequence comes from Novumbra hubbsi, assembly GCA_016801125.1. NCBI lineage: Eukaryota > Metazoa > Chordata > Actinopteri > Esociformes > Umbridae > Novumbra > Novumbra hubbsi. The sequence goes on along the minus strand of JACXGK010000107.1, from coordinate 163,280 downwards.
TACCCATTTCATTGATTGAATCTGTGAGGAGGACACTGCAAAATCTTCAGCAAGGAAGAGACCTTGACAATGTAGCCAGTAAGTACAATCTATTTTCCAGTCAAAGAACATGTAAATACAACCGAACACATGCATGTTTAACAGTTGTATGTAAATGGCGTGCACTGGTCCAAAAGCCTCCGTGCTACCTGGCTCCTAAATTGAACCTAATTCTACTTCAAATGCTGAATGAGCATTCTAACACCATGGGTCACTGAAAGATTTTTTCTGATTATATAATAAATGTCAGTCTTCCCATTCATTAATGATTTAATCTTTAAAGTGGATATCATATGATTCCAATCAAGAACTTTATGCATTTCAGGTAATAGACAAAAAAGACAACCCAGTACTTATTGTCCATGAATGTATCACGTCTGATATACCACATATTTTAATCAGTCAACATCCAGGAAATTACATTCCCACCAGCGATTACATGGATATGAGAAAATCATATTACTTATTTTCCTGGAGCATATTGTTTTCTGACGTCCTAATAAATCCAGCCCTGTTTTGTAGAGCATTTTCTTCTTCCTGTGTTGCAGCATTCACGTTCTGCCAGCAGGTGTCACTGCAGCAGTATGAAGACCAGCAACAGGCAGCCACCCTGGAGAGTCTCAAACAACTGATCAGGGATATAAGTCTAAGCCAGTGCCTGTCTGTCAAAGAGAGGAGGCGGCTCATCAAGGACTTCCAGAAGCATCACCCTGTAGCCTTCCTTCAGCACTTCTCCTCCACCTTCTAGGGGAAAGGGAATGTGTGGTGGTAGGCCCATGCACTTGTGGATTGGAAAACTAGATTCCGTATAAGCAATGTCGGTTCTAAATGTGTTTGCACTACTTTGTGGTCGGCAGTATGTTTTACATCACTAGTGGTGTGGTGGTAGCAATTGAGTAGTTGCGCTAACAAAGAGGGCAATGAACCATGCAGCACTTACCCAAGTACCTTGAATTTACTAATGTAGAATTAGAGGAGAGCATGATCTTATTTCCTCATTTTCTTAGTGATAGCATTTATAATAACTGGAAACAATTCTGGAAATGTAGCACTACTTCTATATTTGTTAGTTTTCTAAAAAGGGAATGTTGTTCATTGTAGTATTAATCTAGTTGTATGCGGAACTGTTTACCACACTACAATTAATTACGTTTCCTGTAAGTGTCTGTTCACATGTCTGGCAAGTTGCAGGTTGTACTAAAAACGGCTAGAGGAGAAATCACACGTTTTGTGCTGTACACTGTGTGTGCTCAACCATCTCCGCTGTCAAGTTTTGCGTGTCCCAAAATATTTGCTGTGAAGTTGTACAGGATGCCAAATAATTTGGAGTAACTTCCTTGCACAGGCACCATTCTAGAAACCTTTTTGGTCATTGGTTACTTGCTCTTAACTTCTCCGCTACAAGCTGCCCCAAAAGAATCTCTGATTGCACTTCAAATACTAAATTACTTTGTAAAAGCTGTACGGTGTATATCTACAGTAGGGTTTGCATATAGGTTTGTCATGCATTAGGACAGCCTACAAATGTGGAAGATCAGTGGACTTTTGATTTTGTAGTTGGGTGTTTTTACAAATGAGTGTTTGTCTCAAATTGCCATATGTGTATTTGCTTAACTTGTAACATTTGAAGGTTGTGTGAATGAAAAGCAGAATCAAAACGGGTGGATTCAATCAATTGCAAATATATTTTAGCATTAAAAACGATGATTTTTGGTGATTACACCCAAGGATCATTTTTGTGAATGATTGACTCATCTAAATTGTTCATACTAGTATTTCCGCAGATATTGAGATAAAAAGGTTTACACACTCTTTAACAGGTATAACCAGTATGTGCGAATCTATGCTGTGTATGTTAGTTTGAAGTTTTATTAGTTAGCAGAATAGTACGTGTACGTTGCCGATTCAGGTTTTATGGTTTAATAATTGATTAATTGTTTTGAAATGCACTTTATGTTGAAATACTGTATTTGAAAACAAAGTAAAATACTTCAATTGAACATCCCTGGCGGTATTAGTAGTCATTCCAGAAATATTAATTGGATACATGGTTGAATCCATGAAATACACTAAACTCTGCAAATCAAGTTATCAAGAAAAATATGCAAAACTTCAAGCTCTGAAACATCAGTAGTCGTCTGCAGCGCACTTTCTACGTGTGCGATTGTAAGAGCAGTCGGAAGTGACGCGTACAACATTAAGTGGCTAACTAGTTTAGCCCAGAAGCTAACTAGATTTTGGACGTTGGCAGAGATGGTGCCTGTGTGTTACAGCCGTCACTGACAGCTGTTTTGCCATTTAAACGCGACGTGGAATCATAAAACGACTGATATATTTTGACACAGGTAAGCGTGGTGTAGTTAGTTTTATACCCTGAAACATAACACGTCATTACAACAAACATGTCAAAAGTATCGTCTCTGCTAGCTATACTAGTCAGCTAAGGTTAGCTAGATAGCGTATTCCAGCTAACTGGCTGTATTGGTGGTTAGGTGTTGATGGTAGCAGATGACGTTGATTGGTTAGTGTATTTGCTAAAATGGTCTGCCACATATACAAAACATATTGGAAGTAATTTGTCGATACAAACCGTCTTAACTGGGCAATTAACGTTACATTATTGGTTTGGGTGGTTTGATCAATAGAACGGAAAGATGGCTAGAAACGGTCCTTCCGCAATTGCTCAACTGGCCGTTGGCCGACTCAGGTTAGCACACACCTGCCAGAGGAGAATTGTTTACAATTCTTTAGGACCGATTTAGCATAATATAGTTCCCTGCCTGTTCAGCTCCAGATACTTTTAGTAGGTGTTGTGTCTGAGTAGTTAGACAGTGAGGCAAGAACAAGGGGAAATTATTGCAACCAACTGAAACATGAAGGCTGTACTGATCCTACGATCATAAACATTACGGCATGTAAAACCGTGTTTTTGGCATGTAAAATGTAGCCTTATGGTATGTTCAGACAGACAAATAATATTTCTGCATTCCATTTGGTTTATGATCGAACTAGGTATTCCATCTTGCCTACTTTGTGTTAGGCCCATATTCGACACCATTGGTCAATATATTCTCAATAGCACACTGTACCGGTTGAACTAAAGGGGTCTGCTCCTATTGATACTGGAATAAGACCTAACCAAATGTATACCTAGTTATTCTTGCTTACAGGGGTTCTGTTAATTGAGATATATATATAGTGTCTCAGACTCTAATGCATTCAGCACATTAGTTATGTGTTGTTTGGGTCATATTTCAGTTAATTATTATGTCATTCATGTGAATCATCAGATTGTGTTCCACAACTGTGTGGATTAGGCATTAATGACACACTCAGAGGAAATAGTCTGATTAAGTCATGGGTTTTACTACCCAGTTGGTTCTCTCAGCTTCAGATTAAAGTCCTTGGCTATGTCCATATCCAGCAGTGTCCACTTGCTGACTCAATTATGGTTGTTGGCACTGACATCAGCATTAGGCCCAGGTGTCCAAAAGAGTAATGATGGCACGTGCGGCCCGCTGGAGACCAACTCAGGCAGAACGAGGCTCCATGGAGGCTGTGTCCCGAATGGCACTGAATTCTTTTACAGCAATGTGCACTGCTTTAGACCAGAGCCCTACTAGGCAAAAACGGCATGTTAGGGAATAGGGTGCCATTTTGTTTTACCTAGCCCCACTGATTGATATGCTAATAGGATATTATGTCTGAATGTGTTCACTCTGCTGCTGTTGTTGTGGTGGTGCTTGGCGCTTGGGCAGCGCTTGTCTGGATTGGTCAAAAGGTGCAGACACTATGCAAATCACTGTCTCGTAGGGGGTTTGGTGAGGGATTTGTGTGTGTGGGTGTGTTTCTGCACTTGTCCCGTGTGGTTTATGTACTTTTTGTCACTGTGGCAGTTAGGTGATAAGATTCATGCTGATTTACCTTACCTGCCAAAACATGTTATGAGTACACAAACGCATAACATTCTTTAATGCTTCTGAAACAAAAGATGTATGCTAAGAGAGTAAGTACAGCAGTTAACACAGAAAAAGTTGCATGTCTGAACAGGGTATAGTGTCCATTGTGAATTAGAAATATGTAAACGTGACTAAAAGTAAAAAGTTCTTGAAAGGATCCATGTTCAGTCAAAAACAGTGTTGAATTAGGTGATTAACATTTTCAGATGGTGCCTTAATGGCCGTGGAAAAGGGTCACGTTCACAGCAACATCTTCATTAATAGCAGACCGATGCCACAAGCATTGAAAAATTGCATTGCCATTGTTCAAAGGGATTTAGCTAGTCAAGCTAGTAGTCTTCCTTATTCCCAATTGGTTTGTGTGACGACCCAACAACATGGCTGGTGATATTGACTTGTCCCCCAAGTCAGTCTTCCCTGGTGGTTGTGAGGATTCATCTCCCACCTGAGTACTGTGAAGCTGTAAGGGTTTAGTTCTGGTCATGGGATTTCAACCATTAATCAAAGTACTTCGGACACAGGACTGTAAAGGTTACATTGCAATTGAGTATTTGCTTTCTCCGTGTGTCCAAAGTCAGGTCGAGACACCATGGAGTCCATGCTGAACAAGCTTAAGAGCACTGTCACCAAGGTGACAGCTGACATGACCAGTGCCGTCATGGGCAACCCTGTGACGCGGGAATTTGAGGTGGGCCGCCACATCGCCAGCGGTGGGCCCGGCATGTGCTGGAGGATCTACCATGGAACCAAGAAGTCCACCAAACAAGTGAGGCTGCACGCGGCCATTATGGACCGACACCGATCTGCCTGTTATTATTATTTGCGGACTTGCACACTTCATTCAACGTTGCTTAGTTTACCATTTCCGTGGTCAAGATTCAGTAAATTTGTCAGAAAGTCTCAGAGGAGGTCAGAACATCCGGTTGTCTGTTCCAGGAGGTGGCTGTGTTTGTGTTTGATAAGAAGACGGTGGACAAGTATCAGAAGTTTGATAAGGACCAAATCATTGACACTCTGAAGAGAGGGGTGCAGCAGCTGACCAGACTGCGTCACCCTCGGCTACTCACGGTGCAGCACCCACTGGAGGAGTCCAGGTGGGTCTCTCTCTTAATCCCTCTCTCCTCCTCATCTCTCTTTCACCTTCAATCCCCCCTGAACTCACTCGCTTTTTCATGTTTACTCCGTCACTGTGCTGCAGCCAGTCACGATAAAAGCTTTGTGCCCAGCTGTAAAGTCCCAACACTAAATAATACATACACCGGCCAGAGGAAATGGAATCACAGAGTTACTATTTCACACCCTCCTTCTCTCTGACTCACAAACACACGCGCTTTACCTTCTCTAATTACTCCATCCTTCCAAAAGTACGATCATCTTCATTCTCACTCTGGTAGGTTTTTGTCCAGAATATATTGAGCATTGAAATATACTGCATCTCTCTCCCCCTCTCTCCCTCCTCTGCAGAGACTGCCTGGCATTCTGTACTGAGCCTGTGTTTGCCAGTCTGTCCAACGTGTTGGGCCAGTGGGACAATCTGCCCAGCCCGGTGCCAACAGACATCAAGGAATACAAGCTGTATGATGTGGAGACCAAGTATGGTTTGCTGCAGGTGAGACCGGAAGCACACACGGTGCCACAGTTTGAGATTCTGTTTTGTATTCTGTTTTTAATATGCTTTTTGACTTTTATTTGTGTGGGGGGGGGGGGGTTTATCCTGTCTTTCTCACCGCTCGCGTCTCTCCCCCAGATCTCAGAGGGCTTGTCTTTCCTCCACAGCGGGGTGAAGATGGTCCACAGGAATCTGTGCCCAGAGAACGTCATCCTCAATAAAAGTGGTTCCTGGAAGATAATGGGCTTTGACTTTAGCATTTCCTCTACCAACCCTTCTGACGCAGAGGTGAGACACTCGGCACATGGGAGGGGGGGGGGGGGGGCGTGCGTTCGTGCGAGATACAGAGAGCATGTAAACCTCCGTAGGTGAGAGGGTGTGCCTTGCGGTGTGTGTGTGGGCCGTGTTTCCCCCTTCCTCCCTGTGTGTGTTCATGTTAATTGTGACATCCATTTCTCCACCCCTCCGCCAGCCCAAGTATTCTTGTAAGGAGTGGGAGCCCAACCTGCCTCCACTGTGCCTGCCCAATCCGGAGTACCTGGCCCCCGAGTACATCCTGTCTGTGAGCTGTGACGCTGCCTCGGACATGTACTCACTGGGCGTGCTGATGCACGCGGTGTTCAACGAGGGCAAGCCCGTGTTTCAGGTCAACAAGCACGACATCTTCAAGAGCTTCAGTCGACAGTTGGACCAGGTGAGCAGAGAGAAACATTTATACAACCCTCCCAGCCTAAACGGAATCATGCATATCACCACCAATGTCCGTTAATGGTGGGACTGGAAGATGATTGGATGACGATTCCACCGGACTGGCTCTTAAAGACCTGATGGACGGAACGTTCATGTCACTGCTACTGAATAACTGGATCAGTACAAAATGGCAGTGCTGGTCTTCTCCTTCCTAAGTTGGTAACTATTGGACTCTGTGGAGCAGCCTGAGCCTCAGGCTAGAGCTCTCCGTGTGATGGCATGTCTGGTTGTTTAGGGGGAAAGAAGGAGTGGGAATAAAGATGTACTTGGAGCTATTTGTTGTGCGTCTTTGTAGATCTTTTTAAACACTTGTCCCTGATGTCTGTAGCTGAGCAGGCTGAGCCCAACCATGTTGAATAAGATTCCAGAGGAGGTGAGGGAACATGTCAAGATGCTTCTGAGTGTCACGCCCAACGTCCGTCCAGACGCTGACCAGATGACCAAGGTGACCCCAGATGACCTAACCGTGTACACCTTTTCACATGGTTGCAACACCGTGGTCCTGTTACCAGGCCCGGCAGCCGGACGGCACGGATAATCCCGGCTCTGCGTTTCAGATCCCTTTCTTTGACGACGTGGGGGCGGTGACGCTGGCATACTTTGACTCGCTTTTCCAGCGGGACAACCTGCAGAAGTCCCAGTTCTACAAGAACCTCCCCAAGGTCCTTCCCAAGCTCCCCAAGGTCGGTGGCTACTACGCGTGCTTCCATTCCACATCCTCTCGCTAGTCGAGTAGATCTGGGCCCTGCCTCAGAATGGGTCTAATAAAACCTATTCAAACCCCGGGAGACATGATTTTCGCCTCTTCCTCTCCGTCAGAGGGTGGTGGTGTTCCGCATCCTCCCTGCCCTCACGTCTGAGTTTGTCAACCCAGACATGGTGCCTTTCGTCCTGCCGAACGTGCTGCTGATCGCGGAGGAGTGCACCAAGGACGAGTATGTCCGGCTCGTCCTGCCAGATCTCACCCCCGTGTTCAAGCAGCAGGAGCCCGTCCAGGTAAACGCACGCGGGTGATTAATGCCCACTCCGTAGGATGGCGGTGGTGTGGTTACATGGTGTCCCTCAAGTGGATGATTGTCTGAGCTTTGGGTGGTGGGTCTCTAATGGGGCTGTCATCCCTGTCCCTTTGTCTTTTCTCCTTTCCATGCACTCAGGCCAGCAATATGGTGAGTGGTCTTTGCTAAGTGTAGCTTTTAAGAGTGTGTGTGTAACGTTGTGTGTATGTATATATATTACTACACTAGTAACAACCAAATGTGTATGTGTGTTACCCCAATGGATGAAATAGCTCACTTCTATTCCGTTTTCTTTCACTGGTAGTTTGTGTTCTTTGTCTACCAATTTCCGGTCAGTAACCCTGTTTGACCCATGTTTCACCCTCTGCCTCCCAGATCCTGCTGATCTTCTTGCAAAAGATGGACCTGCTGCTTACCAAGACCCCGGCGGATGACATTAAGAACAGTGTGCTGCCTATGGTCTACAGAGCCCTGGAGGCCCCCTCAATCCAGATACAGGTACCACAGTCTGTCAGGCTATGGACACGCAGACAGGCGTGGTCAGCACCATCTGTGATCAACGAGACACGCTGCATTACGAACCAAAGCTGAGGTTCTTTTGAAGCGCCTTAGATGCGCACTTCCGTTCTTTTGTCCTCATCGGTGTGAGTGTTGCTCAGTTAGGTCACAGACCAGAGGCAGTGAAAAAGGAAATGGATAACGAATACTGTCATGGTTATCCTATCCTAATATGTCAGTGGTGTAGCAAAGGAAAAGTTTGGTTAATTACATCAATGGTAACCTTTTAACCATAGAAACACATTTCCAGACCTTCAATCTTAACCATGTAATTCATGTGTGGATTTCTGAAAATGTTTACCCTGGTCCAGTGTTTAATAGAACATTCCAGCACCATTGACATTGTACTACACAGATCATTAGGCCTATTGTTGATTGACGTGTCCATCTGGAGTTCTATGCTTTGTGTCATCTTCTGGAAATCACTGATTCATCCGCACTGCTGTGTCCCCCCCCACAGGAGCTGTGTCTGAACATCATCCCCACGTTCGCCAACCTGATTGAGTACCCCTCTATGAAGAATGCACTCATCCCCCGCGTTAAGTCCGCCTGTCTACAGACGTCCTCACTTGCGGTCAGTGCCTGTTTTACGCAGTCTTCACTTTTTTCTGTGTTGTCTACGAATCTCTTTCACTCTTGTTCTGTTGCTCCAGGTCTCCTTGTTGAACATGCGCAGAGTTGTTTTTGACTGACTGACCGTAACTGATGCTCTTTGTTGTGTAGGTGCGTGTAAATTCTCTGGTGTGCCTGGGAAAGATTCTGGAGTACTTGGACAAGTGGTACGTCATTGATGAGATCCTGCCCTTCCTGCAACAGATTCCCTCCAGAGAACCGGCAGTACTCATGGGGGTTCTAGGTAACAGAAGATTTAGAATGCCTGGGAAGCTTAGTGATCGTCTTAGGAACAGTTGATTAAAAATAAGTGTTGGACGCTTGTCCTTCCCTTTTCAATAGGAAGTGAGTGAACAACTTGCCTGATATGAAATCTCAAAGGCCAAAATAAACACTTAACTGACACTCTGTTGTGGAATGATTGCTTCCCTGTTTCGTATAGGGATCTATAAATGTACCTTCTCCCACAAGAAACTGGGCATCCCCAAAGAGCACCTAGCTGCCAAGAGTTTGCCTCACCTCATCTCCCTCAGTATAGACAACAACCTCAACCTCAACCAGGTAGAAAAACCCCCTAACCTTAACCCTTCACCTAATTCTGCCCCTAACCCCAACGGAAAGGCTTACATTTTACCTGATATCCCGACGGGGATGGTAAGACTTGCATACACACAACTTCTATTCCCATTCTCCTCTTCCTGTTTTTCAGTTTAACTCCTTCATGGCTGTAATCAAAGACATGCTGACTCGTATGGAGGCGGAACATAAGACCAAACTGGAACAGCTCCACAGCATGCAGGAACAACAGAGGTATCTGTTCCTGTCTATAATATGGTTTAGGCTTTTTTGTATTTACCAGCCTCAAACATTTTGATAGTTGATATTGAATTATTATATAATGAATTTTTTCTTTTTTGAATGTTCTGAAAGTTGTTTAAAGATGAAGGTTGTGTAATATTTGTTGTTTGTTACAATGATTCTCTTTGATCCAATATATTTTATAATCTATCCTCAGGAGTATGAATATTAATACCAATCTGTCCAACCAATCAGAAGAGACCAAGCACACACCTGGCAACCAGGTGAGAGATGATTTGCTTGCCATTTCTCAGATTTGGCAAAAAATCTTTGTTCTTCCTGACAGACTAATGAATCGTACAGTTATTATTAGTTTTTTGTATATAAGTATAATTAAGTAAGGCTGAGTTATTCAATTGCAATTTCTTCCCTTTTTTGACCAATCACATAAAATCTTTTAGAATTACATTTTTTGTCAAAGCTGGTTGTATTGGTAAATATAATTTATTTCACAATATTTCAATGGTGAAATAGAAAGCCATTCACGGTCATATTTCATAGACATCCTTAAACACTGGGCTTGAATGATATGTTGATGAACACACCAAATGTATATACAATCTATTCTAGCATATGATACCTTGTTAAAACTGGTATCTTTTTCCAGATTGATGATATCTTTGGAGGTAGTTCTGGGAGTGCCAGTGTTACCGGAAAAGAGAATGGAACCTCAGCCCCAGCTCCTCAACTAAACAGAGTATGTTCTCCCCTCGGTTGGCCGGGCTTCTACTAAGACATCCCATTGGAAGTCAATTAACAGTTGCAATTAACTCTTTTTGTGACTGTTACCAAACCCGCCATGTTTTGTGTGGTCTTTTTTGTAGCTATAATTTCGAGGGGTTCTCAACTGTTTCCTTTCTCTCCTCTCTCACTCTTCCAATGTTTCCTCCACTCCCTTTCTATTTGTAGATGTCTCTGACTCTGGAGGAGAAGCAGCGTCTTGCCAAGGAGCAGGAGCAGGCAGCCAAACTAAGGAACCAGCCAGCATTAGCACCGAAGAGTGTCAAACCAGCTACTCCTTCTACCCAGGTAGTAGACACACATTTTTGTTGCTTGGTAGACATTAGCTCCCCAACTCGTATTCTATAAAAACATTATATTACGGCTGTCCACATCAGCTTCATGAAACCTGCCAAAAACCTGTCATTGAGTTGATGTTGTGATTTGACCTGATGTGTTTGACAGGCCAAGGACCTTACCAGCAGCTTGTTAAACAACATGACATCGATGGGCAGCCTGTCCCTCGCTTCTCCCCCCAGACCAGGTCCTGTCCAAGGCAGCACCATCTCAGCATACCCCCCTGCAGCCCCCATGGGCTCCATGGCCCAGGTCAACGGTTATAAGCCAGCTATGGGCTTCCAGACGGGGGGGATGGGAATGGGCATGCGGCCTGCCAGCTCTGGCCTCTACGGGGGAATGGCTACCGCTACCAGCACACCTAACTTTGGCTCCTTGACCCAGAACCAAGGGAGCACAAACGCCCCAGACCTGTCTGCCTTGGACTCGCTGTTCATGTCTAACAAACCCAAAGTCAGCCTCAACCAAATGGCCCCTCCCAGGCCCACCCTTGGGACCACCATCGCCCCCGCGCCTTGGCTCAATCAGTTTGGTTCGGCCCAGCCGTGTCCGACCGGTCCAATGCAGGGCACGCCACAAAGTATGGGAGGGGTTCCCAGTGGGTTTGGGATGCAGGCCAACCCTTTCTTCAGCCCGCAGAACTTCTCTCAGCCCACAGCCGCTTCTGGGTTGAATGCCGGTGGTGGGCTCAAACATAGCACGTCTGTCAACACTGACCTGAAAGATCTCTTTGGCTGAACTCAAAGGGTCCCCATTGTCGCCGCTCTCTTAATGATGGCAGACTTGAAAGGGGGAGTTTACGTTTTTCCCCCGGGAGAAACCTTTTTCCGACCGACTGCGAAATGATGAATCCACTTAATGATGTTGCTATTTGTATTTTAATCTGATGTGACTCTGAGTCGCCGTGTGGCTCCTCAAAGATCCCATCGGACTGGAGAGCCAGCCGTTCAATCTACATGGGTGGAGAGGAACCTCATGCTGTGTACTGCTGTCAGTAATGCTGGTGGGAGCCTAAGAGACTAATGGGTTAAAGGTTTTCCTACAATGGATTACCTTCTGGGTTGATTGGTGGCATAGAGGCCAGTCATTGTCGGTGCATTACTGTATGTTGTAGCCCAGCACTGACATGCCTGTGTGTCATGCAGCACATAAAGGTGAATGGCAATATTATATCAGTGTGATTGCTGAGATTGAACACGTTTGATATGTACTGTTTAGTACTGGGCTAGAACAACAGTGCATCCCTTGGGGTAGCCCCTCTGGTGGGGTTGAGACCTGACTGAATTCTCCACATCGCCCTCTGGTGGGGTTGAGACCAAGGGATGAGTGAGGCCGCCGTACTAACTAGCAGTTCTTGTAGTGGGTATCCTTTGACACGTTTCGAGGACGACAATCCAACATGGAGTGTTCGCGTTGAAGACTAAACCACACGGCTGTAAAGCCCAAATTATCCCCGAGCCACAGTGCTACTAGTCCATGGAAACCCTCTCCACATTCACTGCCCTCTCTAGTTTCTGTTGGGTTTTTTGTCATCCTAAAATGAGATTACATGCAGATTAAATAGGTTAAATATCGGAGAATCCATTGGAATGATTACTCTCAGAGAGATTGTCTGGTCTTTAAAATGATGCCACATTTTTAAGATAGTTCTAGCAATTAACTGGGCGTCTGTCTGTTTCATGTCTTCCTTTGCTGCTGTCTCTAAATATGACCTCGCAAAGGTATTTCATTTTCTAGAAATTCTTCAAACAGTTTAAGAAGGGATTTTTTTTTTGTTTCTTTTGTATCAGGGCTTTCTGTCTCAAACTCACCTTTTATGTGCTGGCTGGTTTGGCGTAACAAACCAACATATTTTCTGACGATTCACATGAAGGAGTATTAACAAATGTTTGCGTATTACACTGAAATGTCAGCGCACTGCTCTGAATCCGTGTTGTTTTCCTTGCTTGCTAACTTTTGCATTGCATGTCTTCCCTTCGCTATGTTACTGACCGGAGACCATGAACAATCCTTCTATCCACTGACTGCATTCCTAAATCAGTGATTCTGTTGACAATGTGTGAATTTAATAACAAATCCCACTATGACCAATATATGATTTATAACATGCGAGCAGAATGCGATGCATTTAATGTGTTTCTAATCGTTTGACATATTAAATGAAGAAATATCAGTTCTTTTTATATACAGTATAACATCATGAGTTGAGCACTTTTGTTTTGCTAAAGGGGACCTGTACTGCATTGTTAAACTAAATGTATAGATATTTAATATTGGAGTGCTTTTGAAGGGAACCTTACATTTCTGTGCTCTAGTGATAAAGATTGAGAGGCCTTAAGAGAGGTGTGTGCAATAATAATCCAAGTCTGGGTCTGCATCTCAATAGTCAAATGTAGCCTGTTTTCCTCCGGATTTCCTGTCTTTTGTTTATCTGCATTGATCTGAAATCCCAGGATAAGTAAAAGCTCTGCAGTCAAAATTATAACGATTGTCTTTTCACTTGCCCACCTGTTTAAGGATAGAGACAAAATCCTAACTGAATGCTGTTTGCAGACAGGGATGTATGTTTGTGTTTAACAGAACAGTAGACCATGGACTACTGCGTGGTAAAATGTTATGCATACTGTTTACCCTGACTAGGTGACAATGTCATCAAATGATAAAAAGGAAACAAGGTTGGCTAAAATAGACTTCTGTTGAAGACCAGTGACAAGGAAAAAGGGAAAAGGAATCTGCTTCACCAATCTTTCACAAAACGTAGCCACGTGTGACTGTAATTATGTTGATGGAAGCCTGAGGGCCAGAACTGCATTGAGTTTCCTGTGTTGTGACAAAGCCTATTCTTCTACCAGAGTTTTGATCCTTTGTATACTACTGCTGTCATATGTAATGTTGCCTCTATGAACTTTATATTGTGTGTTAGGTGGTGTTGTCTGAGGTGGTCCAATGAAATGTACATATATAAAACAGTCACAATCTAATATTTTCTGTGTGTTTATTTAGGTTTGAAATGAATTTTTTGTCTTGGAATTAGATGGCCTTACTCTACATCTTTATTGGAATAAATAATGTATTTTAAAAGACCATTATTGACATGGCTGTACATGCTCTTATTGTTTAAAAAAGTATCGCAAGCAGAATAAAAGGTGAGTTTTTGATTTGCTAATTTCTATTTAGTTCATAAAATAATTATGTTGACATGTTAAACATCTATATTGATTTTATAATCGAAAAATCAGTTACACAGTTGGGGTGAAACGTCATAAACTGACGGCTCGTTTGCTAAATATCTGAGTCGTGGAAGATAGCTATTTTAAGTAACAAAACAACAAACTCCGTTAGGTCTACCGCTCAGAAGAAGAAAAGCAATACATTATATAACAAAAATAACTATTACAAACGTCTTTCCTCAAATTGTTGAGCTGCAGTAGCAAAATGTTACAAGACATGATGTTACAGTACAACGATAGCGACACTACAGTTTCAAGTGAAGGCAACGAAGGCAGTGATGCAAGTGCAACAGCAGCTAGCAGCGAGGCCTTATAACTCCAGGTAAGAATTGTCGTAGCCTAATAGCAAGCTCTATTGAAAATGTTAAAAGAAACTTGAGCAACTTATCCGGGGAAATTTGTAAAGTATTTTATCTGCCTCTATTCTGTCGAAAATCAGTTTGTCATGTAAGGTAACTTCACTTACATAACAAAAAGGCAGGGCATATTAACATAATACAGATGGCTCACCCACTACCTATGTCAACAAAATATGTATCTGTATGGTCTACCTTTTCTGATATAGAAGAGAGAACAAGTTCAATTCAGCATATTAATGTACAATCACAGTGTAGTTCTTGGCTGAGTGGGTCAATCCCATTAACCAGACGATGGAGCGTCAACCCTGAGAAACAAGATTACTGTTGTGGTGGTCCGTTGGTAAATTGATTTTGGCGTCGAACAGGTCGTGTGGTCTGAGTTAACAGGTTTATTTGGGTCATTGCTGCAAAAGACAAAAAAATCGTAACAAAAAACTGTGAGAAAGTAGTTCTCAGACCTTGGTGTTTATTAGGATTAATTACAACTACTGAATCTTCTATAAAACTCAATAATTTACCCCTTTGGGCACTTGGTAGTTACATTTTTACCTGAGAAGTCCAGTTGATAATTGAACCTCTTGGTTGTAAAGTTCATAGTTCCATTGGGGTTCTGCTGGTACTGGGTTTCAAGGTCCTGGCTTGATACACTGCAGAAGCTACTTCCCTACATGATTGTCACAGACACAGAAAAACTGGTCATAAAAATACATTTGGAAATATAGAAGGAAAAAAACACAGTATAGTTTTTGATTTGCATGTGTTGAATAAAACAAATAATGTAACTTGTTGAATGGAGACTTTTCTTATAGTGTCCAGTGATAGAGATGGGTAAAATAGTTCACATTACTTTAACAAAGTCTTTCCAATGTCCATCCATGTCTTGAAACTGCCAACGATACTGTGAGCCTACACTGATCAGGGGCATGAGTACATTTGTTTTAAAGCAATGTCTGTTTTAGCACAGTTGGTAGAACTTATTAATGGTTGTGTTATTATAGACCACATAGTTTTTCCTGATTACATGATGACCAGACCAGATCCTGAGGGTTAATGCATGACAACTAAGCAGACAAACTATTCTGTTCACACCTGATCATTTGTTGAGTTCCTGATGATAGAGTCCTCCTTACAGTTCTTTTTGTCCCAATGTGATCATTGGTCTGACACATTCCTAGAAGTGACACAGAAAAAGTAGTGTTGTTGGGCAAAATAGTTTTTTTTTTAGGAAAGTCAAATTGTCTAGAAAACCAGAACAGAATTCAGTCTCACCGGAGAGGTCCAGAGTGTAGGAATGTCTTCCAACTTGGAAGTGTATTTGGCTCCCTGGGTCCTGCTGGTAACTGCCTTCAATCGCAGCGCTGTCCAGTGTGCATTTCTGGAAATAACCCAGAGGATGTGCTGCTATACCGTTACTGTCTCAGTACATTTTCTATCCGGAGGGTTTGAATTTTATATATCTGGTTTAAAAAATGAAATCCAATTGTGGTTACGGTCTCATCACAACAACTCCCCAAGCCCCTCTGTTTCTTTTCACACTTATTTTTCAACCAGGAAGTAAACTGAATGGAGGCCATGGAAGTACACACTACTTCATTTGACAAGCTCAGTTAAATGTACAGATGCCCAACTGGGCGCGTTGGCGCTGTCCTAATTACCCACTTAATGATGTGACTGACACATGAACCGGGGTCACTTGAACACACAGTCTTACACCGCTGCACCACTCGGCAACACACAGTCTATTGTATAGTGTGCTATTTTGCAAGGTCGCTAGGAATAGAAAGAATGTCCCACTCACTGGAGTCTGGTACTCGATCCACACTCCCTCCTCGCCCATGAATTCCCATTTACAGCCAGCAGAGGGGGGTGGTGAGGCTGTTACAGTGGTGGAAGAAAGGGATGCCCTGCAAAGATATTGACCTAAAAGTACTGAATTTACACTTGAACATTATGCTGACTACAAATAAATGACAAACGTATAAATAATCATTTATACGAACAGTATGTATATATATTGATACTGGTCTCAGAGAAGAAACAATTCGTATTATTAATATGATTGAGGTTTGTGAAACATTTCTTATTACAATCGTAACCTTCCACTTAAAAAAATCTGTCATGTTATGTTATAGGCTCTGGATGAAGCATTATACCTCGTATTCCCTGAGATGATGGAGTTGAACTTTGGACGTCTCCTGACATTTCTTTGTACTTGAGTGGCTAAATTGGTCTGTGTCATAGCTGTAGAAGAGAGGATTTGTGGTTAGGAAAACTAAAGCAGCCTTATCCTTAGCAAAGAAATGTTGTCTTGCGGAAATAAAACAACTGTGGGACAGGCAAATTCTTACTCTCTCCATTTATTTATCTATCCAAGAATCACTTCAGTTTCCTACTCTACTCATTTTCAAAAGTTTGCTTTAGCGATAAAAAGACACTGTGTTCAATTTACCTGCAAAGTCTAACATGTAGCTGGCTCTTCCGACAGTGAACTGAAAGGTCCCCTGAGGTCTGAGGATGTACTGCTGTTCCAAGTCACAGCTGCTTACTGAGGCCGTGACCTGCCCTTGACCCTGGGTTTAATAGAGGAGGGAAAGAACTCTTCTATTGAATTTTTGTTCGCTTCCATTTAGCATTTTGTGTGATACGTTTGTCTGGGAAGTCCAGATTTACTCACCGAAGAACCATATTCACACCATGCTCGGTTGTCTTTGAAATACCACCGGTTGTCCTCACTCTGGCCCTGAGGTAGGAATGTCAGTCGTCGCACTGTGCCAGAATGGTTTGCCTCAATCAGATCAAAATCTATGTAGACCTGCCTGCACAGAGCGGAAAAAGATGAACACACAATCCTCCTGTGTTTGTGCAAGCCTGTATTACAACTTTTAATTAATAAATAGTCAGATCCTAGGTTTGAGTCTTGAAACTGTTAAAACATTTACTCCCTCCCAACAGAAAAAACACAGACACACACTATTCCACTGACCCCATGAGTTTTGTGTAGATGGTCATTCCTTTGGACCCTGGCTGACCGTAGTGGGTCTCAATCACATGGTCATTGTCGATAAGCAGCCATCGCTGCCCTTCATATAGCTGCCATTGAAAATGGCTTCCCCTGGCTGTCAAAATGAGGATTCAAACTTGTATACAATAATAGTGCGTTTGGGTGAAGTAGATACTGCCTTCTGCTCGAAGATCCTTTTCTTTAGCCCTTTGACTTACGGATTTACCTGAGGGAGTCTGCTGGATAAGTGTGTTCTCCTCAGAGAAGTCATCTTCCTCCTCCTCTAAATAGTCCTTTAATAATAAAATGAACACTGGTAATGGAATAAATAATTGCCTAGACTTATGGCAAGTTTTGCAGTAAAATGTACACTTGTTCGTTTGTGTTGTATAGCAAAGCAAACGCAAACAACGTAAGGTCCAAATAAAACAGCTGATGTTATGACGTATAATTCAAACTTACCCGGAAATTATTACCAAACCCACGGAATAACGACACTGTAATTAAAATAGATTTAACACATTCAATATGAGTGATACAACGTGTCGTTAATCAAAACATTTCAGTTGGTGTGGTCAATAAAAAACTGCCGCGACGTACTTCTTTCATAGGCTACAGAAGAAAGAAAACATTCCACATTTGCATATAATATGCCAAGTCTGGAATACAAAAATATAGTTATATATTTATTGTAATATAATGCTTTAGTTATAGTATAATATGAAGCTATAATTTTAGTATGATGTAGGTATTATAAAAATTACTTACTTTTAGTTCAGAGTACACAGCGGTAGTTTCATTCGTCTGTGAACCTAACTTTATTTTGACTTTCGCTTTCAATTCTGAAATATTTTGTCTACAGGACTTTAATAGAACCACTGAAATCTTGTTTACCAAAAAGGAAACGAATAGGTTGATGGAAACAAACGATCAAGCTGTGATACTAAAATCAAATTATTATAAACATTTCTAATTAAACAAAAATGTATACGCAGTTCAAATAATCAGTCAATTGAAATAAATGTACTGTCCCATAATGATGGGAATGCAGGTTGTTTCTACCGCTTATGTAAGATGGTCGACCAAAAGTAATTACATTACTTTTTAAACTTAGTGGTTGTCAACATGAACTACTGTTGCTCTAATTAAGCTACTTTCCACAGTGTGGTAGCAAATGAGGGATATCTAATTTAAGTATGGTGGTTTGGTTCATGGTGCCTCCTCTTACCAAAAAGATGTACTGTGACTCCCACATCTCAGGCATAACCCCTGAATAAATACCATAATGTCTGATTCA
Source organism: Novumbra hubbsi (assembly GCA_016801125.1). NCBI lineage: Eukaryota > Metazoa > Chordata > Actinopteri > Esociformes > Umbridae > Novumbra > Novumbra hubbsi. Next base: position 144,915 of record JACXGK010000107.1, on the reverse strand, counting down.
CTTCCGATGCGCTACATTTTACCATGCCTAATCATCTAGGGTGAATTGCATAGCCAAATATACTTTACAGCTTGTAGCTTTTTAGATTGCAAATCTTTTATTTGATCTTTTCAGCTTGACCTCGATTTCAGTCTACAAGCTTCTCAGTTTATTTGGTGGTACATTCCAATTTACATGGAACCGCTATGAAAATGAGAGCATAAACCAAAACTCATGTCTCTCTCGACAATGTCTCCGATAGGGTAAAAGGACTGAATGGATCAGGCTGTTGGCTGTGGCCTGTGGAGCGCTCTTACGGTTGTCAGTGGCTGTGCAAAATGAATGGATGTTGGTGGGAACTGTAGCTGTTATACAATTCCATTCAGATCAATGGTGCTTGGGGGGTGAAATGTGGATAAAGTGGTGATAATGCTGCACATTTGACCAGTGAGTCCTTTTATTGTCCCCACCACAAGGTCCCTCTGTGTAATGATTGTGCTTTTTAATCAGCTTCTTGATGTGCCACACTTGTCAGAAAGATGGATTATCTTGGCTAAGGTCAAATGCTTTCTACATGGTATGTAATCAAGTTCGTGCACAAAATCGAGAAAGAGAAATATGCTTTTTGTGCACATGGAAAATGACTGGGACATTTGATATCAGCTCATTAAACACAGGACCAAGACTTTTGAGGTCATATTTTTATTCAGTGAATTTGGCTTTTGAGCACCATTATTGAGGTACGCACTGTGGTACAACGGTTAGTCCATTATCAGGCTCACTTTAAGGCTGTGGGTGTCACTCTAAGTTACTAACAATATAGAGGTAAAGTAGGAGTGATTGGGTGGCAAAACAGTTGGCAGTTGTAACAAATAAGAAACTAGTAGGATGTAACTAGCTTAGTACAGTACATATAGGTTATGTCCCTGCTTGAGGTAAAAAAAAAAAAAATCTGGATACTCTTAGCATTCATAAATTTTGTAAACTCACTTCGTATTTAAGTATGGCTTTTAATATGTATATATTTCATAACAACACCTGAGATAATATTGTGACGTGAATGCACCCGCTCTCTTATCAGTGTCTGGCCAACACCCCAGAGAACCACCTGGCCCGGGGCTGTGGAACGGGGCCCTTGACCACAGCCCTGTTGCCACACCTGGACAAGACACACCGGCCCCAGTCAGGACTCATCAGTGGGAGCTAAAAGGGCCCCCATAAGAAAGCAGCTTTAGGCAGTTGAAAGTGGAGGTAGTGAAGAGCCTGGTGCTGGGGCCCATGCCCAGAGTTTTGGTTTACTTATGTTTTGATTTCTTCTACATTTTGTGTACTAAATTCCTTCCAGGGCACAGAGCACTGACCCTGTTTGTTCCGTGTGCCTTGTGCCGTTACTCGACCTTTGTCATCATGCACACAAACTAGATTTCCCAACTGACTACGCTGATCATTCAAGCATGTCATAAAGGTAAATATGTATTAGTGTACACACAGCTGTTTCTTCTTGTGTGTATCTTTCTACATACATAGTGCCTTCAGTATAATCCCTTGTCAAGTACATATATTGAGGCCAACTCAGCTATAGTTATGTATTCTCACTGTAGGTAGGCTCATGGCAGGTTCTTGCAAGTAGAAAATAGCAAAGTAGCAATTTCCATTTCTCCAAAAATATGTCATAGTAATAAAAGCAGTATTCATGTTGGAGTGCCGGGCTGTTCCTCTGTCTCTAGGAACGCCTGATTTTACGTTTTATCCGTGTTGTAAGGTTGGTTTGTCTCATGGCTGCAAAAGACAGAGACAAATAGAGAATCCTTTAAGTATTCCATGCACATTCAGCATACATTGTCTGCAGGCCCACGCATCGTTTGAGGCATTCTACCTGAGAAGTCCAGTTGGTAGGCCTGTCCATTGACAGTAAAGCGCATGGTTCCGCTGGGGTTCTGTTGGTACTCGTCCTCGATGTCAGCACTGGACACAGAGCTTGAACCATGTCTAAAGGTGTGCCACCTACCACCAGGTCCAGCAAATTGCCACTCAGGAGATCCACTATGATCCGCTGAAGTTAAACTCATTCTCTGGATAGCAGTGCTGTTAACAGAGAACATTTCACCTCCTCAAAATGAATACATTCAGATCAGCACATTTATATAATAATAATGAGTTACATTTATATAGAGCTTTTTAGGGACCCAAAGACCCTTATAGCGATGGTTTATGCAACATCTTTTAAAAGAGCAATCCATGACTGTGTTACTTAAGATTTCCGCATTGGGGTGGTGGGTAACTTGGACGGCGGACGACTCTCGTCCTCCTCTTGCTGCTCACCTGTCTCATTCCTGACAATAATCATATGTTTTACAGTAAAACTATAAAGCAAAATGCACTGGGAACATCTGCTTTGGTCGTAGGGTTCTCACAGTCTGACTCACGTTGGAATTTGATTTCAAAAGTGTTCAAGCCAATGTTGAACGTGAGTGAACCATTCGGGTTGCTTTGGTATTTTGTCTCAATCTCTGAACTCTGGATGGGACCTGGGTTTCCCTTGGAATCCTGGAATAAAAAGCACAAGTAGTGTGTAGTTCCTCGTGAAATTCGGGTTTAGCGTCTGAACGTGAAGGTGCACACAAGGTTGTTGCCATATATATATAGTACCTTTTCTCCATATTTGGTCCAACCACTGCTAGCTTGGTAGTACCAAATCCACTCTGTGTGTTTACCTTCCAAACGCCTCACTCTCAGATTCCTTTTACCACGGACTCTCATTGACATGAAGTCAATACAGACTTCCCTATAGAGACAAAAGAGAGAGAGAGAGCAGGAGATCAACTCTCAATACATTTGATCAGTAAACTAAACTAGAGCAAACTGACTAGGTGTACTTCCTTTCCTTACCCAAAGGGGGTGTTGTATATTTTAATAGCCTTTGTGTTGGGTTGAGAGTACTGGGCTTCCAAAATGTGATCATTTGCAATGTCCATCCAATCATGTCCATCATTTAACTGCCATTTGAATGGACCACTAGTAGTCTCTGAAAGTGGTGCACAAAATGGATATTAGTAGTTTATACTTAAACACAAATTAATTGCACACATACAGTGAATAACTAAGTCTATACAATTTATCAAATAAAAGAAACAACCCCTAAGAAGATAAATTGCAGACTTTTAGATGTAATTTAAAGATAATTACATCCATAAACCATGAACTGTGTACTTCTGGGTGGACTGTATCTATGTTATTGGTCAACAATCCAAATATTAGCTTAATTAGTCCAGTCTTTATTTTCAGTCTTGGTCAACAGCATCTCTAAAAATTCGACTCCCTAACCTAAACCTATTTATGCCTAGAATATGCCTCACCTCTAGATTCAGATCTCCTTTCTCTTGTCTCACCTCCTCCTCTCCCACCTCTTCCTGAGGACCTTTCTCGGCTCCTACAACTTCCATCGCTGTCAGGGGAGGAGCGGGGATGCTTTAGGTGACACTTTGCACCATAGCGACACCTTCCTTCAAGTGCATACTTGCAGACATGGCGGTAACGGCAACCTTTCCCATCCCGGCAGTGACCATTGTTGTAGTACCTGCAAGTCTTTCCAAGATCCTGACCAAATAATATAAATTAGCCAAATTAAATCCAAGCTGATATGACTATCTGTATGGATTATAATCAATATGTATACAGTGCTGCTTGAATGTATGAAACCTGACTTGGGTGGACATTATCCTTGTATAAATTATGAAGATGACCTCATAAAATAAATAAATGACATAAACAAAAACATATATAGGTATATATATAAGGTATATTTTCATGGTTTATTTAACAATAACTCTTATAGCCCCTAATTAGTCTCTTAAACCTTTTTAAAGGAATTTTTGCTCACTCCTCCTTACAGAACTAAACCAATTCTGGCATGTACAGCCCGCTTCAGGGCATCTCAATTGGATTGAGGGCAGGACTTAGACTTGGCCAATCCAAAACACACAACTTCTTTCTCCTGAGACATTCTTTGGTAGATTTACTTTGGGATGTATGCTTGTTGGGGGACACATTTTTGGCAATAAGTCACACCAAAGATTGGAATTCACAGCTGGAAAATCATGATGGTTAGCTTTCATCAGACACCCCTTTTTTCGTGAATAGGGGCTACCGTACTCATATCAGACTGAATTGGATTATTTAAAATAAGGTGCTCAGATATGTGGAACAATTAAATCATATTCTAGTTCTTTAACTTTTATTTGTAGGCCTGAAAATGTTTCTCATTGCTCGAGAGCAAGCATATCAGAAATTAAAGCTGTGTTGTTTGTGAAGGCAAACTGTTAATTTGGACCACAACATTAATGTAAATTCGACTTGAATCAATTCAATTGAATTTACTAAAAAAGAGGATAGAATGTTTGTTAACGTTAAGTTCAAACCTGTTGGTCAGATGACACATGTCTCCCTTGTGGCTCTGTATCACTGTCAGATTGCTCTTCTGTAGAACTACTTTCAGAGTTGCTGATGTCTTCCTGGTCGCTATGCTCTTAAAAGGGGTTTGGACAGGGGCAAATAGAATATAATTGAATAGACATAGATATACATTTATGAATTAACCTTGAATTTGATCAGTTCTTTATCTTATTCCTATTATAGATCGTGTGAACTTGAAAACAATTGTATTTTTTATTAAGCAACTTTTTCCAACATGCAATTTTTTTCTGTAAAATGTTCCAGAAAATATGCAAGTTGGAAACATTTCAAAAAATAAAAACGTAAGAAGAACAAATGTTGAAAGTTGAGTCATTTTCAGAATTGTTCTTAATTAGTGTGCTGGCTTCGGCAAGCCAAATTACTTTATCTCACATATATTTGTATTTATTAATATAGCCACCCTAACTCCTCCTACATTTTTGCAATATGGAGACATTACAAGCATCAAAGTGTGCATCTCGTTTCTGATTTGGTTGTTTTGTTGAAGGTTTCATTGCAAGGTTTAGGAAATATGCATGTTTTTGTGGCAAAAACATAGCCAAACAGAAGGATGGGTAGATAGCTAAACGGAATGCCAGATAAATAGCAACAAGTACCCCCAAGGTGACATCCATTCTAGTTTTTCAGGCAAACTAGGGCTGTGAGACTGCTCTCTCAAACCCTCAGTTCCATATTACTCGCTGTTTTCCATGAGGCCCGACGGGGTTTGTTGGAGCAGGGAAACAACTTGCTGTTTTTAACCTGCCTTTAGGAGTTTTGCGCCTTAATCTGTGTTAAGTTACTGCCAGTACACAGAAGGACACCGGATTCAGCTGATGCGACTGCAATCACATTTTACAATTCCTCCAGAAATTGTACGTTTTCTAGTTAACGTAAAACGTTTCTATGAAGAAGTGGTTGCAAATTAATTTACAAAGGATGTATATAGAACTGTAGCTTGCTCGCTATGAATCGCAAAATGGGAACCTCAACGTTTTTTCTCATTGCACTGCAGTTTCGTTTAAGGAATTTAAGAATCGCTTAGATTGCAATTTGGATTGAATCTCAATCAATTGAATTGAATCACGAAGAGGGTTTGTTGTGCCTCCCACTACAGTCTCAAGAGCATGGAGGAACCCAATACGCCATAATATGTACTTGTAAATGAAGGAAATAAAAGCGAAAGCATTTGTTGAACACTCGGTGAAAGTTACCGTAAAGGCCTTACATCTTAGTTCATAGTAAATACGCTTTAACGTGTGGTTTCATTTCCTATAGTATTTAGTAATACGATCTCATAGACCGTGATTTAGCAGTAGCTACGCGTCTATAATCAGAGATGTTAAAGTACTTAGTTGTTTTCACCAGTTCTGGGCCGTTTCCAATTAAGACTTACATTTTTAGGTAAAAATAGTGACCTACATATATTTGTGTATTTTTTATTTTTTTTTGTATTACCCACTGGTTAATTATGAACAACATAATTGAACAACACTTTGTAATTCTTACGTCCATAATATAGTTAGCTACAACCACTTCTCCGATACAAAAATTACTAACAAGCAATCATTATGATTTATTATATACATATATAAATACGTATGTGATCATATGTTTATCAATTTAATTAATCTTACCATTTACATCTAGGGAAGCCATTGGGTGATTTGATTAGCTGTCGTTTTCCATATGACTGCTTGCAGAGCTTATGTTCCTCATTTACTAGCTATAATGTTGTGAAACTGAAACTATAGAAGTACAGAAATCGCTTTGGTTTCTTTGCTTCAGATGTAGCAGTTACGGTCGAACAGCCCAATACGAATTACAAGATAATATGTATTACACTATATTCTAATTTAAATAATATAATAAATAAATAATAAATAATAATACATAAAAAAGGCATTCGCGATACGTACAAAGCAGCAGTAGCACCTGAAATTGTGTTAAGGCGAGAAATGGAGTATTATTGTAATCATGCGTGTAAACAGTCCGAACTACGGGTGGCAGTAATACTTGTTGAAGCATCTAGAGAGCCTGCTGCCGGAAACCAACAACGAGAAGAAGAGACGAAGGGCGGAAGAGAAGAAGTGCACTCCGTTGAGATCCCTTCGCAGTGCAGGCTAACATGGATGCTACCATGGAAAACATCGAACACACGCTACCGCTATACTCTAATAATGCAAAAAAGAAAAGTAAAAAGAAAGTGAATTCAGAATACACTTACAAATGTAAGTACCAAAACTATATTTTTTACGTATATTTCGGAGTGCAACTGAATGAAGTAACTCCGAGCTAGTTAGCTGGGTAATGAGCTAGCTAGTAAGCAAGCTACCAACCTACCTACAAAGGGGACATCATGGCGCCTTGTCTCGAATACTTGTTTAAGAAGATGCGTGCGTCAGACAGCGCGTTATTCACATTTGTCTTAATATGTTATCAGTTAATGTGCATGCATAATGACACCAAAAGTAAATAAGATTCACAAGTAATTTACACCGGAATGTCTCTTCATTTTAGTGTCTGAATATGAAACAATGGACTTTGTGAAATTGCGTGTGTCAAATCGCTATATGTTTACCGGGAGAAGAAATGCGTCTCGACTGGCCTGGAGGTTAGTTCAGACTTCTTAGCTAAAATGACCACATATGTAAATACTTCTTCATTTTGTTTAAAAATATATTCATCATTTAAGAATTGTGTAGCCTATATAACAGAACGTGTAGCCTATATAACGGAATTGTGTAGCCTATATAACGGAATCATCACTTTGTTCCTTTGGTTGCAGGGCTATCCTCAAACATATGGGCTTGCAGGGGAAGATGACTGCCAGTCAGGCAATGAAAAAATGGGAAAATCTCAAAAAGAGATATAAGGTAGCTGATTGTACACCACATAGGGGAAACCGGATTCTCTCAGGGTCATGGCTATAAATTACTCTGCCCATTTAACTGACAATCAACACATCTGACTTCCTGCTAATAGTGTTTGTTTTGGCTTTTGGGGACAGGAGCTGAAGTACCCTCCACCAGGGGTGCAGGTGTTCCCTCACAGTTGGCGTTGGTATGATCTGATGAGTGATGCCATGGAGGGACGCCTGGCTGGCTCTGCCCCCATCATTGGACCACTCCCTCCGGGCACCAGTGAAAGTGACTTCCTCCCCGACGCTCGGCCCAGGAAAAGGTCCATGATTGGCGGGATGGGCATTATGGGGATGCATTGCGACGTGGATGAGATGGACAATGAGAGGGCGGCGCTGGAGACGGAGCGGGCGGCGCTGGAGGGTGAGCGAGAGGTGATGGGGCGCGAGCGTATGGCCCTGGAGAGAGAGCAAGCGGGCCTAGAGAGGGAGTTGGCCAACCTCGATCGGGAGCGCGCCCAGCTGGAGAGAGAGAAAGCGGCGGTGGAGAGGGAGAGGGGGCTGATAGAGAAGGAGAAGGCCCAGGTGGCCAGAGACAGGCTGGCCGTAGACAGAGACAGAGCTCTACTGGCGGAGGGTAGAGCGGCCGCTGAGAATGGTGAGGAAGGCCAGAGCAGTAAAACGGGAGGACAGAGGGTCCCTGGATCGTTGGAAAGAACCGAGAGATTCCTTAAGATGTTCGAGAAGTTGGTTGAACGTATGTGAAGAACACTTAAATGTTTGTTTACACTAGACTAGGCTATTCAATTGGAAAGTGATTGGATATCGTTTGTATTGGTTTTTAATTTCTATGAATGTACAAAGTTTTCAGTGACAAATCCTTTTTTGTATTGCTGTTCAGAGATACCTGGTATGCCCGTTGTTAGCTGGGCTAGAAGCATTTTGAAATTTGACTGCCTAAGCTGTTGTACTAGATCAGTTTATTTCAGAATCAGTTTGTAAGTACACACCTCGATGGTACATTTTCAAGGAAAACATAATAAATCCACTCCCGTGTTGGAGAGGTCATTAAAACAACTTTATTCAATTGTGGTATTTCCATACAAAGCACACAATAGCAGGCTGTTATTCTGATTCTTAACCCCATCCAAACCCAATGACTCCCCTTCCCAGGTCCAACAATAGTCTAGAAATCTTTATTGATATAGGCTATTGTGGTCAAAACAACAACTTTGAAATGTAATATACCAAATATTGCAGTTCATGTAAAAAATTTACTTCAGAATATATATATTTTTATATTACAGTACAGACTTTACAACAAATGATTGTGTTTTAAATGCTTCTTTTATTGCATTGTATACTCAATTTACCTTTTCATTAAGCTTCAGCTTCAATTAGTTAATGCTAGTATGACTTTTTTGGACAGGTGTTAGCTTTCTGTAATTATTATTTTCTTTTCAAAAAAACTTATTTAAACAATTATTGGTTGTCATTGCCAGTTGTGAACAGACAAAATGTTTGATGTTTGTTGGATCATTAAAATGTCAAATTTTCATTGATCTGTGTTTTTGATTGCATGAAGTTGCAGGATATTTGGATTTCTGACAAGGAGGTGGTACACTGTGTCCTACTGTGGGACTTTGTGATCAGGCTTAAATCAGATTAATGTTTACCAGGCTTTAACTATGCAGAATACTAATGAAATATGTCATGTTTTGGCTCTGAGTAGCTATGTGAGTGTGTGTGGTATGTACATATGTGACAGACTAAAGGGTTTTGTGTGTAATTAGATGAGGGAACCAATGGGGACTCGGGGCAGACAAACATAGGCCTGTGGGGTATTGCTGAGGTTGATTGGGTTGCCGTCCAGGCGAATGTCCTCCAGTGAGTTTCTGATGTAGTTGAAGTCTTTCAGGTTGCAGAACGTGTCCTCGTGCATCATCTGAATGTTGTTACGCTGAGAAACAAGTATGAAGGTGATCAGAAACGGCATGCATTCATTTCTAGGCTTGATAGATACCAGGCCGAAATAAGGCATTGTGCAGCTAATGTTCAACAATCTCGCGTTGCTACTTATTCCATTAAGCTGTTTGTACGTAGTTTGATCTCCCCACGTACTATGTTCCTAACCCAGTGGTCGCCCCAACCCTACGGGAGGGCATCTCTCACTTGGCTCACTCAACAATCTTTCTCTCCTTGCGCCCTGTTGGAACCAGCGGAGAAGGCACCCGCCCTCTGACTCTAAAATAACTCATCAGGAGGTGTTAGTACCTGTAGGTGCAGTGAGCGCAGACTGTCCGGTAGGGGCACGGGGATATGGTCGATGTGGTTGTCAGTCAGGTACAGGTACAGCAGGCCCGTCATGTCCTAAGCAAAACACGAAAACGAAATTTCTTGTATATACAGCTGAGTCATTTATGCCAGACGGTTGTTCTCTCTCCATTCTAGATGGAACTGCTTGTTTTTGTTCTGTCCCAACACATCACGACACAACATCTTAGTGTTGAGACAGGGTGTGTTGATTATTACTCCATTACTTGAATTGAGGACATCTGATAGCCTAGCTGGCCAGATCATTGAGCCAGTGCCAAAATGGTTGCTGTTTGAAGCCCCTCAGTTGACAAGGTAGTCTAATGTGTCATTGAGCAAGTTATTGGATAAGAGGGGCGGATAAATGACTAAACATGTAAAATAAGGTGAAAATCATGGCTGGTGTGTGTTCTTCTCACCTTGAAAGCCTCTTTGTGGATTCCTGTTGCTCCAATGTTGTTGTGGCTGCCATCAATAAGGGTCATTGTGGTTGGCAGAGCGGGAAGATGTGCCAGGCTGTTCTCTCGAAGCACCAGCTCTTCCAGCACAAGCAGACCGGAGAATGCGTCGTCAGCAACGGATTTAATCGCGTTAGCAGTCAAGTCAATCCTCTTCAGTTTGTCTGCAAGTTGGAAAGGGTCTGAAAAACTATTCCATATGGTGTCATTTATTAAAACATTCATGAAATACCATGGAATCCTAAGGGTTGGGTCATAAAATGTGTAACCTACTCATCTGAGCAAAGTCGCCTTTGTTTATCTTGGTTATTTGGTTGTAGCGAGCGTAGAAGTGAGTGGTCTCTTTCGGGAGAGGGGGCACGGTTGTCAGCTTCACGTCATCACAGTAGACAGAGCTACCCAGACAGGTGCAGAGCAGGCAGGTAGGCATGCCTGTGACGGAACGACAGAAACAAAGACCGACAAGGACGCTGTAGATCCAGTAACAATGGGTTTTGTACAATAGTAGAAAATTGTTGATATGTTTGTTTTACCGTTTGCGTTAAGCAATGTCGTTTGTGCACGTGAGTCCGCATTGGACACATCTCTTGACGTGACAAAAGCATGTAGATTATAAGACATGACATTCTTGGCTTGGTTTCTGAGGTTAGGTGTAGTGCAACCCAATGCTACAGACACATTGTATTAAATTGGTTTGGGACAGGTTACAACATAACATTCAGGGGAGATTTATTAGTTTGTTTTGTAATGGGTTATGTTATGGACCCGTGGCTGTGAGGCAGTGCGTTACCAAGGTTAGACACACTGTAGAGCAACTTAATAGCCTACAGTTTTCTACAAGTAGCTTCATGGATGTGACGGATATGAACCGTTGAATATGTTGCTCAGATGCTGATGAGATTGAACAACACAAGATAAGATTGAACTGCACAATTCAATCAAAACCAAGGATTCAAAAATTTCACACAAAACACATTTAATAATAGACCCCATACGTAGGGAACTAAAATAGACGGTATAACCAAAGAAGCCTGGTTACAGGTTTTGATTGAAGGGCGATCAGTGTTTCTGCTGGATACTGACCTTTAATGGCCAAGTCTATGTTTGGGAACCCAGAGGACCTGAATGTACTTTACCTCCAGACTCCAGGGGGCTTTCTGTGGTAGGCAGGAACAGCTCATCCTCTTGTTAGAGATAGAGATGAGGTGTTACGATATAGGTTGGAAACAGAGTAGAAATTGAGTGCTGTTTGCCATGATGAGAAATCAGAAATAGCAATTCTATTGTTCTTGTGAGTGACACATTTAACTGATTGTATTGTAGACATAGTTAAATGGAATCAGAGTTAATCGACGTATGTTATTTGTTGATGCATTTGTATATAATTACAGTAGGTAATTAGAACCACCCTGGAACCATATTCCTAGCTGGAATTGAAGATATTTTATCACATCACATGCCTTCTGCTATAGGTTTTTAGGACATTCACCCCTGTAATCCTTAAATATTGGCACAAAGGGTTGGTACTAGATTTGTATACTTTGTTTCTATAGTTGGTGATACTGACCTTCTGTAGGGATTATTGTGACCTCTAGCTCAGAGGAGCCAGAGTCTCCGGACTCTGGGGTCCCTGAGCCACCTGAGACACTTGTTTCCCCAGGAGGACCTGATGCCTCCTGGGTGGTAATGGTGGGAATTAGGGGCAGCTCCTCCTCTTGTGAGAGCCAAGGGGAGGGGTTAGGAGACAGGTTAGTGCTTCGTATGGGTTGTACTGTTAATTGGCCAATCAGTGACTCATACATGACATGACAGTGGGTTAGGTTGACAATAAATAGGAAGTAATAAGTGGAACAATGATTGATGTTTAGCATGACAATGGTAAGCAACAAAATAATTACATAGTTTACAATGAAGTAAAAAATTACGTGAAAGCATATTCAACACACATTTAACTAGCACAAAATAGTTAAATGGAAATGTACATATAGAAATGATAATAAACCCATAGTCTAAGGTTCTCCATCAATTTTGAATCTACGCTAGGTTCACAAGACCTATTAGAGGCCCAATAAACTGTAAGTATACTTATAGAGTCTAGTCTGTAGAGATATAGGTACTGACCTCCAAAAGTTATTATGGGGTCAATAACTCCAGACTCTCCAGAAACAAGGTCTCCGGAAACCCCTGACTCTCCTGAAACAAGGTCTCCGGGATCCACGACTTCAAAAACAAGGTCTCCGGAAACCTCAGAGTCTCCTGAAATATGGTCTCCAGAAACCCCAGATTCTCCGGAAACAAGGTCTCCAGAAACCCCAGAGTCTCCCGGAACAATCTCTCCGGAAATCCCAGAGTCTCCAGAAACAAGGTCTCCAGAAATTCCAGGATCTCCGGAAACCAGGTCTCCGGATACCCCAGAGTCTCCGGAAACAAGGTCCCCGGAATCCCCAGAGTCTCCGGAAACAGAGTCTCCGGAATCCCCGGAGTCACCGGAAACAAGGTCTCCGGGATCCCCAGAGTCTCCGGAAACAAGGTCTACGGAATCCCCAGAGTCTCCGGAAACAAGGTCTACGGAATCCCCAGAGTCTCCGGA
>JACXGK010000107.1:114722-132163 GCA_016801125.1 Novumbra hubbsi | reverse complement strand
TCAGAACAGGGAACTACAAGGGATCCAGATCCATCGAAATCTGTAGAACCTGTAGAACAATCACTGTCCCCGGAGATATGAAGGATGTCAGTGGGACTCAGGCGCAGCTCCTCCTCTTGTTAGAGACAAAATTAGGTGTTAAAATAGAAGTCATAGCAGAGGGGACCATGATTCATTTAGGGCTAGTGAGGGATGTTTTTCAATGATTTGATTACATAACAAAAAGTTAATGACATTTTTGGTTGAGTTAAACACATTTAACCAATGTCAGCCAGTTAAATGGAACGCGTGCATTTAGAAGTGATATGAAGGATGATTATAGAAATAAAAATGGTTTGATTTGCATGGGTTGGTGTTAAGAGGTTGGTCTGTATATGCATGTGTGGTGTATATAACAACGTCAACACTGGACACTTACCATCATATCACGTTGTGTTTGTATATGGGTGTGCCTGCACGGTGTGTGTGCTCTTTTAGTGTGTGCGCACTGAATGTGTGCTGTGTGTGTGTGTGTGTGCATACAGACCTCCCTGTGTGTTGGGGCCCATGAGTAATCCAGACCCCCCTGAGCCTTGGGGGATAGGCTGGGGTTTTAGGGGCACATATTCCTCCTCTTCCTCCTCCGGTGATGCACGATCGTTATAGTCTGGTGGTGCCAGTGTGCCAATTTCTATCTGCAGGACAGACAACAGTAGGGGATACCAAAGTAAGAAATGGATTGCGCAACCAAAGAGTCAATTGACTGAAAGCCAAATGCCACTTCTTGACTGGAAGCTATGTGTTTTCACGTTTGAGTAACTACAAAGCCTATTTACACATCAACATTAGTCTTGAAAACAATTTAATTTCAATAACATTAACATACAGTATTACATAAATTCTTTCGATTTACAATAGCAAGGAGAAACTTTTCGTATTGTGTTTCTTTCAGAAAAGCATGTTTCCTTTGAGGGTGACGTGCGACAATTCACCCATGTTCACCCATTTGCACTATGAAATGTGTGCAATCTTTCTCTAAATAAAGATATTCTTCGGTAAAAACACTAAATGTTTGAAACAAATATTTAACCATCAAATAAGTATAGAAATAGGTTAGAAATTAAGAGTTTCCCCATGCAAATATTTTCAGATCCCTATCATTTAGACATTTAAATATAGTGTGAGGCATTATATAAGGCAGTTAGGCAATGATTTTTGACAGTTGTTTGAGCATTCCACCTGTATTTTTACATGCAGTTTCATTATTAGCCACACAGGGGCACTGAAGCCCTACAATATGCCACAGGTAATACCTGACACACACACACCCATAGGCTGATTCTTCCAAAACAGGGAATGGTCCTTGTGGAACCAAGAGACACATGGTAGCTGCAATAATTCATATTCCACACATTATACTCTCAACCAGAGTCCATTCTCATTTAAAGTCTGAAATATTCCTAATCTTAGGTTGCCTCCTTCACCACATACCTAAAGGTAACCTACCTCAATGTTTATGTTGTGGTATATTCATCTCTCTAAAAATATACATAAAGGTTCAAGGAACCACTTGTATAGCCAAAAGAGGACTTAAATTGAAAATGCATGTCTTGTGAGTTGCAAGGTAGGTTTTTGAGTAGTTTTGCACAGGGTTATCTTGCTGCTACTTAGCCCTCCTCCCCCATACCAACACACTTAAGGGAAATGAGAGGCAAAAGCTTGGCTACCCAGATAATCCTCTGGGAAACAATGTGGGAGTACAGTATGTTAATGCAGTCAGACAGGGACGAAGAGAGACAGGGATGTGACAATGGTATGATGTTAAACAGAGGAGCAGAGGCAAACTGATCATTCTGTGCAACAGTGCACTCCTGTTCCCTCTCAGTCATTATCCTCAGTTCCAAAACCTCTCTTTTGAGACTTCACAGCTCTAGAGAGATCAGTGTGTAGTACCCATTTCTTTGCTAACCATGTGGTGCCGACACAGAAAACGGCACAAAACAATTTTTTATTCTAAGTACTTGCCTCAAGGAAGGGTGTAATTGGTTAGCCCACTGTCAGTGTGTATACCATAAGTCATCCAGTTTGGTTTAGTTTATTTTCACAGAACAAATTCACAAAGGTTGCTGTCCAGGTAAACCAGATGTGTAAGGCTTATTTGTTGGGAAATATTAGTTTCGGGTCCCAATTTCAACAGTTAGTTGCAAGGAGGATTTATTTTGTATTTTTGCAGTAGAACTAGCCATTTTTAACCCTGCCATTGAAACGGTTGACTATGATGTGCGCCGCAACAGTGCTCCATTTTTATCATAGCATTTTTATCATTTCCTTCCAGATGGTCTGGATTCATTGTAGCCAGAGGGGGAATGTAACCTCCATATCACTGGTTTCCAACATGCTGTCCTTTGAAAGGCTTTCTGCTGTACAGTTTGGTGACCTTGCACGTGATACGTGACACATTTGCATAAGCTCCGTAGGCTCACACCAAGCCTTTAGCTTCATGGGATGATACGGTCTTGGAAAACTCACCTGGGTTTAGTGGATTTAATTTTCTCCACTGGTTAGGGGAATGGCATTGCAGAGGAATTATGTAATGTACGGGCACAGTTGCTGTACATTATATTATGACAGTAGTGTAATGGCAGTCTGGTAGTTGGTGATGATTTAAAGTAAAATATCAGTCCAGATGTGTATCTCAGAATTTGTGGCCCCTGTGATAGATTTCTAAAGCTTTTATTTTGTAACTGCTTAGTTT
Source organism: Novumbra hubbsi (assembly GCA_016801125.1). Taxonomy (NCBI): domain Eukaryota; kingdom Metazoa; phylum Chordata; class Actinopteri; order Esociformes; family Umbridae; genus Novumbra; species Novumbra hubbsi. The sequence continues at coordinate 129,429 of JACXGK010000107.1, read as the reverse complement.
TCGTTATAGACTGAAGAGCCTATGAAAAGTGAACATACATATTGCCCATTGACCCAGAACCGACCGGCACAGTACAGTGACATAAACCAGTTTGCTTTTGAGTTAGGAGTGTCTGCAAAAAGCTTTAAATGCCCCATAGCAGGAAATCTGGACTTGAATAAAAGTTTTGTTATGAAATCTCTTTTTCAGCTGCAGGATGCAATGGACAGCTGGAAAGCAAAGGCAGAGACTCACATTTCAAAGTTAGAGATCTCATTACTGTCTCCCATGACTTGGTGAGGGAGGATTCCTTCACATCTGAATGAATGGATTCCCTTCTTACATACCCATGCTTATTTCTCAATCTGCCCTTTAAGTTTGAGAAATAATCTGTCCTCTCATTAGTCTAATGTCAAGGGTGGGCTATGAGGCAAGTTGATATAGTCTGTGCAATTTTCCCCAAGCACTCAAACCACTTCAAACTAAAAGTATTTTTGGAATTGCTGTTGTTTAATCTGTACTCTATTTTGTTACTGTCAAGATTTCCCTTTCTCTTTTATAAGGATTCCAATTTGTATTTCAAGGGTTTTGTACATTATGGACTATATGTAATGTGTCGATTGTGTTTTATATTGAGAAGATGAAGTTTCAGTAAGAGTGTAATTTATGTTTATGCTGGACAATTATCGGACAGGAAAGTAGTGAAAGATAAAGCTTGGCTTAGAAAACCTGAACATTTGTTAAAGTTGTCATGTCACAAATACTCACAGTGATGGTTGACGTTACAAACATTAATTAAATTCATGGTCTCTTGAACAATGGAGTTTAGTGGTTTTGCTGTATGAGGCACTCAAACTTTGTTATCCATCAAAAACAAAGCTATCCACGTCGAAATTGGTCTAAAAATGTTTGTTTAATATGTTTTCATTTCATAATCAGAAATCAAACTTCCTAATTGCATTTTATAGATGGTTAGCAATGTTAAGTATGTGTTTTAGAAATGTGTCAAATTGCACATTAGCACTAGAAGCTATTTTGAATAAATAATTAAATACGTTTATCAAATTTCTAAAGTCAATGATAAACAATTCCATATGTTAGCTAAGTCGAATGCAATGATGTTCAGCATATCCAATATGCATTGGCAGAAGCCCCAACCTGCCACCAGCCTCTAGAGTCTTTTCAGATATTACATAATCTAATAAACCGCATCAAATCTACAGAAAAGGTAACAATATCCTATTGGAAATAAAAAACACTAATGCAAGACATCATTAATGCTTTGTATAAGGATCCTACGTGGTCCCAAATGTACATTGGACGGTGGGACAGACTTGACGGGTGGAATTTGTTCTCTAAGCATAACGCATCGGGTTCAGTTTAAAAATATTGGCTCAAAGAAAACCTTATCCTGCTGTTATGCTTCATGCCAGTCTGACACTGTTTTGGCATTTTGTCCATTTTACGAAAGAAAACAAACTGGAACATTGACTGAATTGTGCTTTTTGAGTGTTTGCTGCCTAAAATTCAAGACTGTTCACATCCAATTTGGGCTGAGCTAAAGGGTCTTTTTGGCATGAATCTTCCTTTATTTTTCTTTCTATCTCTATTTCTCGCTCTCAACCTCCCTTACTTCCTCTCCCACTCTTGCTTGTTTTGCAATCATTTTTCCTTTTCTCCCCATTTGTTGAATTTGTGCATTTCATTAACCATTTTGTTCAATGTCAGACAAAACCTTTTGGCCCACTGGGTTCTAGCTATAACGCTGGAGAACCAGAACAGTTTGGCCCATGTTTGCATTCCAATGTCAGAACTTGGCCAACTGTGATTAATTCACTTACTAACATAGGCTTTAATATCTGTGGCTATGAGTATCTACAAAAATGAGCTTGAAACCTCTGAAAACTCTCACACACAACAATGCCACTTATTGACCTATACTTTCTAAACTAGTCCATCCATGTATAATAAAATGTTCTTGTCCTTAATACACAGTGTATGAGTATATGAGTGAGTTAGAAAGCTCAAATCCGACAACTGTACTGCTCAAAATAACATCCCCTATCCACAATATTATAAAAATATATTGTGAAAAAACAATTTGCATGTTAACCAGCAGTGACAGATAATAACAATAATTATAGTCTGTTTTATAATTCTGTAACTTTGATCAACTACTGAGCAGACACAAAGGCAAATAGACCTTGTGATTCCACACAGTTCGTGCAACCTGCTCATGCAACTGGGTCTGCGGCTATAACACAAAGTGTCCCCCAGGGGTCAGTGTTGGGTCCTCTCCTTTTCTTCATATGCCTCCTACTCCTACTCAAGAAAATGTCCACTGGTATAACGATGATGCCCAGTTCTGCCCATCCACCCAGCCCACCACTTCTTCCATTAATTCCTCTCTCAGTGGCATCATTCAAGGCATCTGGAGCAGGGTGAGCATGAAGCTCCACCAACAGAACAGCAACAACAAGGCGGTCAAGCTCATCAGCTCCAAACACAAACTCTCCTAACCTACCACTTCAACATCACCATGAACGGTTTCCTAGTGCCTTTTATCAACACATGTCAAAAGCCTCGGTGGTCCCTCAGATCCCTCATAAAATATACTGTATGTATAGCATATACCCTGATAAGCTAAGACATTATTACCACTGGCCCAAAATGCTGTTGGTCCCCCACCTGCCACCAATACAGGGCCAACCTACTGAGGCGTGGACTCTACAAGACCCCTGAAGGTGTCCTGTGGTATCTGGCACCAGGTCGTTAGCAGCAGATCCTTCAAGTCCAGTAAGTTGCTTGGTGGAGCCGGTGTGGATTGGACTTGGTCCAGCACATCCCACAGATGCTCAGTCGGATTGAGATTTGGAGAATTTGGATGCAACACCTTAAACTGTCTATCACGTTCCTCAAACCCTTCCTGAACAATGTGAGCAGTGCGGCAGGGAGCATCGTCCTGCTGAAAGAGGCCGCCGCCATCAGGGAATACCACTGCCATCAGGGAATACCACTGCCATCAGGGAATACCACTGCCATCAGGGAATACCACTGCCATCAGGGAATACCACTGCCATCAGGGAATACCACTGCAAAGGTGGGGGGTACCTGGAGTCACATTGTCGTCCACATGAACGCCCGGACTCAGGGTTTCCTAGCAGAACACTGTTCATGGCATCACACTCCCTCCACCAGCATGTCATATTCCCCCAGTGCATCCTGGTGCCGTCAATTCCCATATTCTATATTTATTAGAAAAATAAGACAACTACACATGAAACACTTTTTGATTAACATTCTTAGGCTATTCCAACTTCAAAATCAACCTTTGCACGCATACCTCTGTAAACATATATTTTTGTTTTAAATAAGTCAAGATATAGAGGTCGAAAATAAATATAGAAAAAGTTAATGGTATGTTTTTGCCTACCACCCCTATCATCACATCATAGGAACCTAGCAGGACCCAACATGACCTCCCAGGGTCTTTACAGAACCCACCATTACCTTACAGGGTTCTAACAGAACCTAAGATGACCATCACAGGGTTTGCAACCAAAAGAAACGTTTCACTCCCCCATTACTGTTACTTAATTTAGTTTTTGATGTAATGAATACACCCCAAGTCTCTTACCTGGGGTTCATCAATAGTCAGTTGATTTTCATACTCATAGACATTTTCCCCATTTAAGTTTCCTGGGTCCTCATCATAGTTACTGCTTTCATACGAGTCTAATTCCAACTGCCGGGAAAATCTGGGGCTGGCCACCACTGCTTTGAGGACGAAGAGTCCCAATACGAGCCACGCCAACATCCTCATCGTCCACCTGGAAACAGAACGGGAGAAAGACTTATCAATAAACCACTGAACTGTGGCCTGGATTGTTCCAGTGGCCATAGCAGGTCTCTCTGACCCACATATACCACTGCAGCATGTTTGAATTCACTGCTCTTTCAGCAACAACTGCAATACACATATAACTGAATAAATCACTCAACTACAAGAATAACATAATTATCAACCATGGCTAAAGTGGTCCAGGGGCAATTATATCTTCCTAGACATGGGGCACTAGTAACAAAGCAGTTGAGAGCATTGGGCTAGGAACCAACAGCACCTCTGCACTGGCAGTTAATCGTAATCATGCACCCAATGTGGTGGCCCACTGCACCTCTTTAAATACAAGGTGGTGAGTTAAATAAAAGTAGTAGTAACATTCAGGTTGGATTTATGTGCATTTGATGACTAATATCTTTCCCCCTAAGGATTAGGACTAGGAAAATCAGCAGTTTGCTTGTTTAAAATGTTTTATGACTGTCGTGGAGGGTCCATTCTCCCTAGTCATCTGCAACCCCATATTTGTTCTGGTATTTGATGCTACTTGTGAAATGTTCAGTTGTTAATGAGATGTTTTTCGAGAGAACAACTTGCATCATTAAAGTCACAAGTGTGTCTCAAACTTGGATCATTTAGACCCCAAGCCACTCTGTTCAAGTCACAGTTTAATCAGCTACACAGGACCACAAAGGGCACTTTGAGCAAGTGTGGGGCTGGTTTGACATTCACATGTGTCTTCAGCTGATTGTGTCCACGTTTAAGGCAGACTACTGATGACTGACTGATCTACAGATCACCTTGTAAATAGCTACGTAAGCATCATTCAGACATTCCCAATTTGCTCATTATACATTGTGGTTTTGATCCTCTGAAACGTGGTATAAAACAACAGATGAAAAGGAAGAAAGCAGAATGCCTGTCATAACTGGTCCTGCTGGGGGTAAAGACACATGTGGCGTCATTACACTGATTTGCAGAATGAGTTGCAAGGTTCTTGCATGCGCAAGAGTGACCCTGGCTTCTTCACTGTCTATCAGATCTGATCAGATTTTGTGGTTTTAAATGTGGTTTTAAAGTTGGTGAATATTCTTTTTGTTATAATGGCTTGCTAACATTTCAGTAGCAGATCTCTCAGGAAACAGTGGACTGGTGGACAAGTTCTGACCTGTGGTATAGTACGTGTAAACAACTGAATAGTAGACAAGTACTGGCCTGCGGTATAGTGAGATTAAACAACTGACATGAATAGTAGACAAATACTGGTCTGTGGTATAGTAAGTGTAAACAACTGACATGAATAGTAGACAAGTACTGGCCTGTGGTATAGTAAGATTAAACAACTGACATGAATAGTAGACAAATACTGGCCTGTGGTATAGTAAGAATAAACAACTGACAGGTGAATGGTAGACTAGTACTGGCCTGTGGTATAGTAAGAATAAACAACTGACAGATGAATGGTAGACTAGTACTGGCCTGTGGTATAGTAAGAATAAACAACTGACAGATGAATGGTAGACTAGTACTGGCCTGTGGTATAGTAAGAATTAAATACTGACAGATTAATATTAGATTAGTACTGACCGGTGGTATAGTAAGAATTAACAACTGACAGGTGAATGGTAGACTAGTACTGGCCTGTGGTATAGTAAGAATAAACAACTGACAGATGAATGGTAGACTAGTACTGGCCTGTGGTATAGTAAGAATAAACAACTGACAGGTGAATGGTAGACTAGTACTGGCCTGTGGTATAGTAAGAATAAACAACTGACAGATGAATGGTAGACTAGTACTGGCCTGCGGTATAGTAAGAATAAACAACTGACAGATTAATATTAGACTAGTACTGACCGGTGGTATAGTAAGAATTAACAACTGACAGTTGAATATTAGACTAGTACTGGCCTGTGGTATAACTGAGGACATTTGTCTACATGGATGAAACTGTATAGTAAATTGGCACCTGTAAACCGGGGAAAACACCAAGCACTCACACAGTGCATTTTGTTACTATTCTCAGAAAAAGCCAGTCGGTAGATAATAGCTGTGAAAGACATTAGAGTGTTGTGTAAAACAACCAGACGGCAATGTGCAAGTGCAGGCTCAGCCACTGAAACAAACCAGTCAGAAAATTCACAAAAAAAACCCAGACGACTGAGACAGCGAGGAAGAGTCCTTTAGGGCGGCAGGGAAACGGAGAGCGAGGGGAGGAAAGAGAGGTGCAGCGAGAGGAGCGAGGGAGACGTGGACGAGGCACTGGCCCTCAGGGTTAGATGGAGGGAGCCATGGAAAGGAGCACTGTGAGAGAGGGGAAGAGAGGAAGCTGATTGGCCCCCACAGCTTTCACAGAGCTCCTTTATGAGCCCGTGTCTCAACCCGTCTCAGCGCTCACACTCGAAATTCCTCCGAGGTTTGTGGACAACATGATACGACGTCGCGACTGGGAGGCAAAAAACTTCTTTCAGACACACATACTCACCTTTAAGACACGTGCACACGCTTAAACACTGACTCACCCTTTGACAGAAACCACACTGACAGATACACACACACACCCCTTACTCACCTAACACTTCCACTTTTTGGAGAAATCATGGAGTCGCTATTTCTAGGATGAAATTATGACCTGCACATTTTTGTCATAAATCCGTGCTTAGTTGATTTTGGCTAGCGAGTAATCTTAATTGGTTTGGCTTTTTAAAATTGCACAGTATCTACTGTATATTGGTGTTTACAAAATATTGTTTGGCATTGCTGCGGAAACTGCTGTTCTGTCCGTTTTCTTAATGTCACGAAACCGTCAGAGTCAGCATGGCAATGGAGAAAGAGGGGCTATACTGAAGACAGAGGTGTGCTTTTATACGCGCCATCACAGCTTACAGTGTTTGCAAGCTGCTTGTGTGTCTGTGAGTGTGCAGCCTACAGACTGCCTCTGTTTGGCTTGGCTCTGCAATGGGCATTCCAGATATTCAGTGACTATTTTTTTTCTTCCACCATTAACTCCACCATTTTCCCCCCACATTCTAAATTAGATTAATTTGTGCATAACTGATAACACAAAAGGTGAGAAAATAACAAATTGTTAAGTGAACTTTTGACAATTTTATCTAGGTGCTACTAGAGAAACTCTTCACAATGTAAAATGATCAATTGCCAAATACTATATCTCAATCCAACCAATCCGATCTTCACAATGTCAATCCAGGGTGCCTTTATCCCTGTAACCAATCGTTATTTCAAGGAATTATAACACTTGTTGCAAAAATCCAATTAAGCCGTCAATCAAGAACAAGCTTAACTTCATCCTGTCAATCACCAAAGTTTGATTTAGTAGGAACTTTGGCATCAGACAAATGTTAAAAGGTCATAATGCAACAAGGTCGTCATTGACGACACAAATACCAGAGCTATTCCTCAAAGTCACCTGTTCGCCAATAACAGAACAGTCACAATTAACAAGCCTGAAGTGCTCTTCTTACAAGATCAATAGAATTACTTCAAATCAAAAAAAGCCATTATCACTGCAACAAATACATACAATATTTCCATCATAATGAAAAAGAACTACTATCAAAAACTCTAAACAACACACCCCGGTACCAATCTGCACAGTACAACTATACAAAACCCCCCATGACCAGAACATATTGGAGGGGTTCATTTTCCTAACATGCCCGTCAAATCATGTGAACAAAAACCCAGAGCCGTATAGATAGCACCATTAAGGCTTACCTCTGTCTCCTGCTTTTCCGAATAGTCCCTTCAGCCGTGATGGAGATGCTGAGGGCTAGGGGACCTGGCCAATGGTGAGGGGTTGTTCAGGGTCCTGGGGAGAGGGAGGGTGTGTGTGTGTGTGTGTGTGTGAGTGTGTGTGTGCTCTGTTAGACCAGAGCTGTGTGCCCTACCGTATGTCTGTGAAGGTAGGCACTGAGAACGATTGAAGGAGAGTCAACTGCTTTTGGTAACTCAGGCTTGGGCTTTGCTCCCACCCCGCACCATGTACACTTTTCACACCAATCCCCCCCCCACCATACTCTGCTTGTTGTCTGCTGTGACAACAAAAAATGGATTGACATGAGAAAGAGTCCCTTAATGGACTGAATATCCCTAACAAGAGTTGCCCTTATTATCTAGAGAAGTACATGGCTTAATCGGATCTGTAGTCTGTTTCTGTATTATTTGTCCTCCTATTCCTGAGGTAAAACTTTTCTTTCATGTGAGGTGGATGATCTACTGGGCCCCAGCACACAATGGGGCCTTTGAAAAGAGCCCCTGTTAGCGCGCTGCAGAGAGGAAGTCTCCTGGTGGAGAAAGGCCTCATACACTGGTAGGTCTTAGCTAAATCTCCCTCTAATCATATCTGGAGTCTGTTTTGTTTTTGGCCCACATTTTTTCAGACTTTTGTAGGGGAAGCTGATACTGGATCTGTAGTTAAAAGGCATCTGTGATCTTGGTTCATCAAAGTCAGGGTCCAATACAGACACAAGATCAGCTAACTCATTAAAAATTCCAAATGTTAGTGTTGCAAACTGGCATAGTACCTGCAGTTCCTACTTCCATCCGGACTGAAGTTTTGCATCCAGAACGCAGCAGTACACAAAGACATAAATTACCTTATTCCTTTGAAGTGTATTGTATGTTTTGTGGATTTCTGGCCTTCATTTTCACTCGATCGGCCCACTCTCACCTGACCCCCCCACTTTTTCTTTCTCACTCGGTAACTGGAGCTGCTGCTGAGTGAAGGAAATTCAACAGTGCTGGGAATCATTGGGAGTTGTGCTACACCTGTTGCCAGAAATGGTTGCAGATGCTTTTTTAAGTATATATGCTTGTTAATGCAAATTGCCAAACAGCGACTCGTTAACTAGGTGTAGCTAAATAAGTGTTTGTTGAGTGTTGTATCCCCAATATATTGGAGTACCTTTTGCTGACGTGGCATTTGACTTTGATTTGACACTTGACTAAAATATTGAAATAATGAGTTAGGACAATCAAATAAGATATATACCCCTAGACATCTGGTGGCACAGTCAGGACCTGGCAGAATATATGCCCCTAGACATCTGGGGGCACAGTCAGGACCTGGCAGAAGATATGCCCCTAGACATCTGGTGGCACAGTCAGGACCTGGTAGAAGATATGCCCCTAGACATCTGGTGGCATAGTCAGGACCTGGCAGAAGATATGCCCCTAGACATCTGGTGGCACAGTCAGGACCTGGCAGAAGATATACCCCTAGACATCTCTGTGCTGTCCCTTCTTGTTTTTCCAATTAGAGGCAGATGTACCTTACTGCCCCTAATTGGGGACACTATATTAGTTGAGGATGTCCGCACCACTGTGTGGATCATTGTTGGTGGTGTGCCTCAGTTTGCCTTTCCTTTTGTTATGTACTTATTGAAAGAAGTAGTTAACGGATGTTTCCCTTCACTTGCTCAATGCCTCGTGTCCAGTCCACCGACAACCATGAAACTAATCCTTCCTTATTAAAAAGGTACAGACACTCATTTACTTGTGCTCCACAAATAGTTGTTCATACATAACATGAACACACATTTAAACTGAAGCTCTATAAACACACACAGACGCACACTTAAAATGCTCTTTAAACAGTTCACGTATAGTTGACAGCTGTTGTGAGCAGAGCATGTGACACATACGTTGATTTAATTTGATGACTATCTGATAGGCGGAGATGTTAAAGATGCATTCTGTAATCTTTGTCCACTGGTCATAAAAGTGGTGCTGTGGAGTCAAAACCGATCCCCAAACTACCATAGTATATAATGTTTGCCATCCATTTTAAACTTGCAATTTTACAGGTATGATAGTGATTATCCACCAGGTATATGCATTTAGACTCCTTACAAAAGTCCCCAAATTATCTTATTCTAGAAATGCCCCTGAAGCAATACTTTGAAGTGACAACACACATGGTTTTATGAAACTCACTTATTTATCTGCTGACCCGGTGTTTCTCTGGTCAGTCTACTGACACTGCTTCTGTGGTGCATATGTGGGCGTATTGTGGAAGATCTTCTGTCTCCAAATATTAAGCAGTAAGTTATCAAGACGACCGCAAATATGCACTGAAAGACGGGTGGATTCTGAGGGTTGGTGTGAGTGTAATTCAGTGTGTGTGTGTGTGTGTGTGTTAAGGAGAGAGAGCATACACATGTAAATATGATACATTTTAGATGTATTCATATCAAAATTGCTTTTTATCGTTTTTATTTAAATCCATTGACTGGAAATGACAACATGTTTGGATCAAAATGTAAGCATTAAAAAATTGGGTTGGCAGTAATTCCAAGATTGACCTATTGTGCTGAATTTCATGTACAAGAACAAATAAAATAAAATAAATTACTTAATAATTACCTAATTATGTGGAATAGCATGTTAATAAAGTTAGTTAAACATATTTCTAGTTCCAGAAAACTTGCTAATAAAAATCTTCCGCATATTTGAGAGGACTCGTAAAAAAGCATTTAAAAATAAAATCTTTCTTATTTAAAAAAATTAAATCATGACAAAGAAATGTAACATTCCTAAAAATACATACTGTTCTTAAACAATATCACTCTCATCGTTTCCCGAATATATTGCTATAAATTGCGTCTTTTAGTCTTTTTTTTATTTGAGTATTGTAAAAACCTAATTTCACAGTTTGACCACTGTGTGATGCATTTAAGCAGTGTGCTTAGACATAATGCACTGTTGCATTTAGCACTTGTGAATGTAAGACTAACATAAGGCACAACTAGTGGTAAAACGTTATTACTGCAGTTACTCCACCAATTGTCAGATGAACTTCACCCAACAATTTTAATGTCAACCCCATTTCCATTCTACCAATTCAGGAGACTCATTTAAGCAATTGCAAATGATACATTACATTTCATTTTTAAATAAATCTATTCTTTGAAGGAATTTCTTAAATTGACTGAATTCAAATGGCATCAATTCCATTGACATCCAATCTGCCTTATAGCAAACAATATGCCAATTAAACTGCCATTACACTACCAGCAGCAATCCAAAGACAGATTGTCCATATAGTCCATGTATAGACCAGCATAGTTACTCCGCTTCGTTTGTAATCCTCTTTCCTTGGAGCTGGAAGGCTATATCAAGACGCAATTGGTTGGTGAAAGTTTCTTAAATGACGATGGACCTGAGGTGACGGAAGCACACTATAAGGTCTCTGGGGATTGGTGGCTTGATCTCATTGCCATCAAGACGAAGGTAGCGGAGTTTAGGAGTGCTCTCTGTGTCATAGTCCACCTGAGGGTCAACTGATATGGGGCAGATGTCAGATCCATTCACATCTGCAATTGAAAAGAACACATCTCAGTGAAACAGTCTCACATCCAATCCAATGATTATAATAATGCAAAAAACAGTTGGTTTGTCAGTCAGTAAATACATCAGGGAAACAGTTTCAGTCACAAACTTACTCTTAATCTGGTTGTGGTCCAGATGTAGTTGTTCCAGGCCTGAGGGGATGATAGGAACTTCAGTGAGCTGGTTATAGGATAACTGCAGGTCCAGGATGCTGGAGATGTTGAACACATTTTTGGGCAGCCCTCTGTTTACCAGCTTGTTGCGGTTGAGCCTGAGAAAGGCTACCTTGGGCAGACCTTTGAAGTAGTCGGGTGGAATCTTGTCAATGGCATTGCTGTCCAGGAAAAGCTGTGTTGTGGTGATTGGAAGACCTAGGGGCATGGTGGTCAACTGGTTCTTAGCCAGGTTGATCTGGATCAGATTGCTCAGACCCTTAAGGCTTACCTCGGTCACCGCATCATCTTGGAGCTTGTTACCCTGCAGTTCCAGAAGAGTCAGCCGGTCCAGACCTAAGAACGCCCCTGCAGGGATCTTGGAGATGCGGTTGCGGGAGAGGCGCAGCTGTTCCAGGCTGGAAGGCAGGTTGGCTGGGACAGAGGTTAGCAGGTTGTCATCCATGTACAAGTGGACAAGGTGGGTCATGGCAGCCAGGACGCCCTCCTCCAGGCCTTTGGTCGTAATGCGGTTGCGGTTCATGTTGATCCAGCGGAGCTGTGTGGCGTTACGAAAGGCATCTGCTGACACCACTTCGATAAGGTTGTTCTGCAGGTACAGATACCAGGTGTATGGGGGAAGGGTGGGAATGCGATTTAGGCCCTTGCTTTCACAGTAGACCGCTTTGGGGAAGCTGGGACGGCAGCGACATCCTTTGGGACACGCCTGTAGCTGAGCCACGTATTCTTCATAAGGCATGTCTGAACTCTGGGCCAGAGTGAAACCGACCAGAAGGAGGACGTTAGAAAGGACCAGGAGAAGCTTCATCTTAACAGAGAAAGCAGAGCGATAACACATGTCAACACATGAGACGTTACTAGACTTACTGAAGAAAAGACAGACACAAATATTAACCCAAACCCTGCAAGCACAAGAACACAATTTTAATTCAGCATGGAATTAACATGAAGGTAATTAGTAATGCCAATTGCCTGGGAAATCATATAATCAGTCCAGCTGTCCTTTGGGTCTATTGGTGTTTTTAAGTCCTTTTAAGAACCTACTACAGTGCCAGGTACTTTAATAGCCTGAGAAAATACTTCTAAGTGGATGCTGAGCTTTGGGATTCAAGCAAGCCAAAGGCAGTTGAGATTGGCCTGGGGCTGAGCGTTCCTTTAGGACTAAACAACATCTATGTCATGAATTAAGCAGAATCTGTTATACCAAACATGGGTATTTAAAGAAAAAACGCCAACACACATGCAGACAATCTATTGTAATTTCATTGTTCTGTTTTGTTGCCGAAATATTTCTTCTCAGCAGGGAATGCAGACTATTGTTCAAATGCTTCTAAAGGTTTTAATAAAAAAGTTAAAATGTCATGCTTGATTTGCCCTGTTGTGGCAGGATTACTTGCTGTCTCGAATGAAAATCCTATAACTGCTATATAGCCATGCTCCTGCTATACAAGCATTGGTGCCTACAGAGATGCCTTTGAAAGCAACTGAATTTTTTGTTCAATCGTGAAAGTAAAAGTAGGATCAAACCATGTAAGAGATATAACCACAGAGAAATAAAAAGAATACTTAAGGGAAAAAAAGAAGCAATTAAACCTTTAGAAAATAGGAAAATAGAGACAGTGAGACAGGTAACCAAAGAGACAAACACAGAAATAAACGCGGAAATAAAATCTGACGCAGCTAAACTCTGCCAAAGTACATCCCTCTATTCAATGCCAAAGAGCTTGATTCTTCCTTACTGTCATCTGGTCTTGGTTTAAATTCCTTGTGTGCGCTTCACATAGATTGGTCTGGAACTCATTTTTGACAGACTTAACTTTTCCGCGGCTGAACACACATCAAAATTAGATCCCTCACACCTGGGGCCCCTCTTACCTCACCGTATGGGACCAAAGCTCATTAAACCCACTCCTCATTGGAACACCATGTGTGGAGTGTGCAGTCAACTTACTATCCATGCCCTAACCCTTACACTGTTTGGTTGAATCTTCAACCTAAACTGTGATACACCTGACCAGAAAAAATGCCTGTAAAAGTTAAATGGCCAAGGGTGAACAAGAATATAAAGTTACTTCTAGTTGTAGTTTAACAGGGATATTCATTAAGTCAGTTAGTACTCATTTCACATTTAGAAACCACTAACTCCTGAATAAAAAGTATTCTGGTTATTAAATAAATTCCAATATTACCATTAAAAGACAATAACTAGATTATATTCAGAGCCTCCAAGAATTTCATAAAGTGTAGTATAAATTAACAAACAATTCTTCAAATAAAGAACCAGCCAATCAGTGTACCCCAAACTGAACTCACCTTGCTGTTGATAAACACAATACATTTGTAAGGAAAGTTTCCCATCTTTACTTCTATTTCCTCAAATTGGCAACCCAATTCAATTGTCTACCAAAACCACACATACCTTTCGGGTCAAGAGATTCTCCAAAGTCTGTCTACTTGTCCAGTTTCTGCTTTTCGTCAATCCAAGTTGGTGGCAACTGCAATCCCGACCTCTGAGAATCCCAGCTCACCTCCCCTGTATTTGTACCATCGGTGCCTACGTTCAGTTGGTGGGTACCCTTTATTGACAGTTACAATCTTGCTCCTCTTGACCAATCACAGGCATAAGATCAGAGGTCATAATCCTTGCAGTGTCATGTGTATTTCCTGTTAAGTTTGTGGAGGTGTGGTGGCGGCGGCCTCAGGACTTGGCACACTTCAAAATGAGGCTAATACTAGCCTATAGAGATTCTGTCCCCTCCCCCTTCTCCTACGGTCGGCACCTGCTATCATCATTGTGTTCACGTCCTTCAGGTCCAGCCGAGGTTTCTAATGTTCTTAGAACTAATCGGGCAATGTTGTCGGAATGGAACCCTCGCAGCCCTGCTGTTTGAAAGAAACAAGTCTATATCTTCTGCACATCTTTCCGTGTGGAACGGTGCTATAGCAATCCATCTGGTCCACATAATGGTGTCTTGGCCATAAGGAACTAGGGGAAAATAGGGTCACAGAGACTTTTTGTGTTGGCTTGATAAAGGATGCAATATGTTGATGTGCCAGCTTGGCGCATTGTGATTTTTCTTCCAACAATTTGTGTCTTCTAGTGACTTCTCGTTCTTTCTGACTGAATTGCCCAACAACAATTGACACAGTTATTCAAGTTCTTTGCTGTCATGCCCTGGCTGCGAGCCCCTGGCCATTTCAGGGCAAGACTATTTTTGAGGCCTCTAGCCCTCTTCATGTCATTGTGGGCTCCCCAGTCAGAGCAGCTGCATTCAGTTGACTCTGATTGGGGAGCCTACTTAGGTTCATTTTCTAGCCACACCCGGTGTGGTTTATTGTTTGTTGCTTGTCTCAACGGCTCACG